>JACEGR010003430.1:0-105276 GCA_014170235.1 Listronotus bonariensis
TAATCTATAAAATTGAAAACAACCAACTTATTACATACCTACTGTATATTTGAAAATGAAGTACATAAGAGAAAAAAATTATTACAATATTATATTCAAATTGTTGTATGTCTACTACGACCGAACTTATTTTGAATTTACCTATCATGTAATGTGAGGTACTTTTGGACTTCCTCATTATCAAGTCTATTTTTTTACTATGAACTAGTTTTCTAAAATGGGCAATAAAGGGTTCTGAAGTAATTAACAACCTTTTAATTAAATCCTTGTTACTTTCGATCCTGGAGCATTTTCTGGTATGAGACAATCGACTCTTTCTTACCTCTTTATGACGAGCCTCCAGAGCATCTTCCGAAAGTTGTCCAATAGGCAAAGAAAATGAACTGATTATTTCACATCCGTGTTCTAAAACTTTATGCACTGTATTTGGCATATAATACCAACTGTACAATTCTAAATACAATTTTTTTGTGTCATTTAAGAGTTTTTTAAATTCAACTAAATTTATTTCCGAGCCACTAGAAAGAACCCTAAGTATGATTGAGAACTTAAAAATCAAATTTTTATTTATACCCGTTATTTCGGAGCTTAACTCATAATTTTCGAAAAAGCGCCTTGCAGTATTGCCGTCATTAGTAGAACCATATCCTGGCTTTGGTTTGTCGACTATTAGGCCCATTTTTGCCTTAAATTCGGTTTGAATATTTTTTTGTTACTTTCTACTAACTGCTTGTTTTCAGTTCCTCTAACCTGCCATGTTTTTACCCCTAATCTATAGCCAATATGTAATAAACATTCAAAAAATCGGATGTGGCAATGTAAAGTAGACAAACCAAAGCGGAAGTTTTCCATTTTTATTGGTCGACTAATGACACTGTTCATCTCTCTCGGTGTAGCTTCACATATGATACATTTTTGATTGGAGTTTGTATTTGAAAGAACATTATTTACAGCACCATCGATCATAGTAAAAATCATGTCACAAGTTACATAGCATATATTACCGAATTTATCTGGAATTTCAATTTCCCGAATTTCATTAATTTTATCCAACATTAATTTCTCCTCTGCGCGAAGAAGTTCAGGATTTTCTTTTTAAAAATGAATTTAATTGGTCTGCAATACAAGGTAGACGAAGTGCGAGGATTAACCCATAAATCCGTATTTCTATTTTCGGAAATTTCTATAAGTCTTAAGGGAACCATAGCCACTAGAAACAAATATTCATCAGTATCTGAAATATCGCTGAATTTTTGTTTATATTGGCTATGACCCGAGCTGCCATCGAAGCCCCACTTACACATCAAATTTAATTTTTTGGGCCATTTAGGTCTAAGGTCTTAAAAATACTAATAGTGGTCTTCTGAATAAGCTCTTGAAAATCTACTTCTGCAGAGGTTTCTGTAGCAGTAACTTTAGATGGCAAAAGGGAATTTTTAAGTTGGTTAACGGCATACAAACTTGGAAATAAATCTTTATGTACTTCATTTACAACTGTTCTTAAAAGGTTGTATTTATTTTCAGATAAATCTAAATCTAAATAGAGTGCTAAAGCTTTTTCTATGGAAAGACCTGATGTTTTTGTTGTGGATGGTGTTTTTGTAAGCTCCGTGGCAAATTGGATTTCTTCTGGGGTTCTATTATTGATAATATCTGAGACTCTTCTGATTTTTGTTTTAGTAGATGCATGCTCAAATTCACTTTGAGGCCTTCCTCTTTTGTAAAGACTTTATTATAGGTCTCTGGAAGCTGAATTTTACTTTGCAGCCAAGAAGTATTTCTTTTTTAAATTTTTGTTCATTTCTAAATGATTCTTGCCACTTTTTCTCAAATTTTAAGCAGAATTGCCTACTTAAATTAAAAATGTCTTCTTGCATTTTATCTGAGAGACTACCAATTTCTACCAAAGAAATAATTTTTTCAAAAATGAATTTCTTGGGATTATTATTTTATTATTTTTCCAGATATTAAATACATCACATACTTTTAGTGAGATACTTCTATCTAAAAAAAAGCATTTTTAGGGCTATTTTTATATTATTTCTTAATACTTTTTGTTAAATCTATTTTACTAAAATATACCATTCTTAGAAGAGTTATGTTAGAGCAAATAAAACACAAAGTGATTGTCAGCTTCACTGCATTAATGAAATTTGAAATTAACATTTAGAAATATGGGTGTTGCATTAAAAATTGCTTTAGAGTTTTTTCTGCAAAAGGTTCATATCTTTGGATATTACAAGAATTTACAAACAATTCCGTCTCATAAAGCAAAAAAATTAAAATTAACAACCACAGCCATATTCTCTATACTCTATCCTCTTTTAAACCTCGTTTAGTTAAAAGAGCTCTTTTAAAATCTGTCTATCATATGACAAAATATGTCATTATATGTCATAATATAAAGAAATAATAAATTCTAGGAGGATATTTATAAAAAAAGTAAACAAGTCGATTTAAAAATCAATTTGCCATTAAAATATTAAAAGAGTAGTATAATATGCATTATTTTCATTTTTAAAATTACATTTAATCGCTTGGTCGCAGCTGGTCGCAGCTAAATTTGATTTTATTTAAAAGTATATAGTTCCAGCTTTAAAATAAAGTTAAAAGTACGAGGTGTTTTGCGAACTTTTTTATATTGCTGATTAAAGTTAAAAATAAAAAAAAACATATTCCAAGTCATAGATTTTTAGATTGCAAGTTACTATATAAAAACAAAAGCTTCAATAAAAACTATAATTGAATTATAACGAGCATACCTTCAGTAATCCTATCCATATTTACTTCGTTTGAAAATAACTTGCTAAATAACTAAATTTTATAATTGATCTAGCACAATAAATAAATCTGATAAACAAGCACAATCGGGAAACTTGGAACCCAGATTTGTTTAAATGTCATTCTGTCCCCTGGCAACCGGGGTCAAAGCCAACTATCAATTTTATTACATTGATGCTTGCCCTATATACTGATATGCAAAATATACAAAAAAAATTGTTGATTTTTTCTTTTTGTCCATTGTTCGCGGCACTGTGCGACGGGGCAACAAAAATAGTTTGTCCACAGTTTTAAATATAGGAGAGATTAGGTATAATATTATTATTACGTTTTTAGATTGGAATGAAAGAAAGAGGACAAATAAATTGCATTTTAGAGTTTCAGTTAACGGTGTTATACAGGGCTGAGGGTCATAAAATATTTAATAAGAATGTTATTCGGGAAAATAGAATCATTACTTAATTTTTTTATTATTTGTATTTAAGAAAAAGAAAATATCAGTGGTGCCTGTTTTGGCCGCCCTTATTTCTGGCCGCCCGTGTGCACCGCACACTTTGCACACATGGTAGCGGCGGCCCTGGAAACGACCATCTCAATGGCATCTCCTCTTCAGCATAAGGAAACATGGTGTTCTTCAATATGTCCTTGTATAAAAAACGGTCCATTATTCCATCAAATTTCAAGAGGGGGCCAACACCTAAGCGGGAGAAACAACCCCACACCATTACGCTTTCACCACCATGTTTTACTGAGGGCATCTGGTATTTGTGGCTATACCTTGTATTTTACCTTTTGGTCGCCGAATATAACGTCTCTCGTCACTCCCAAATAACTGAAACTCACTTTCATCACTGAACAGTACACAGTGGCGTAGCTTCGTTTAGTGGCGCTGGGCATCAGAGCCCAGTCGCGCTCATGCCATTTCTGGAGAGGGGGAGGGGGCAAAAAAATAAAAACTCGATAATTTTTTAACAACATATTATATTAATATAAACCTTTCTGCCGTCTACCCATTATGAAAACTCTTTTTTTCGACATTTGCTTTCTGCAAAGAGATCTATTAAACACTCAAGATTCAAACCTTGAGCTCTTTCATTTTCGATGCTCAAAGAGCCAAGTTACTAAGTCTCGATTGCGACATAGTACTTCTTAAATAATTTTTATTATTTTTAATTTCGAAAAGATCTCTCTGCAGAAGCAGTAGTCACTGGAATTGTTAAAAATAATAAAAACGCTGCATATAAATTTTTAAAACTAGCCGTGGCAGTATGATGATCACATATCAAAGTTTGCCACATCTTTCACATTACTACATTTAACAATTTCAGTTCGAAAAGTAGACCTAAAGTTTAGTATTTCGACCCCAATTTTCATATTGTAAATCATCATTATATTGTTCAAATAACGATACCGCCCTTTTCCTAAGTTCATCATCACTTAACGAAAGACAAAAAAACGCTTATTCCATTGGTTCCATTTTTTCTACTTATTTCTTGATGAAGAAGTAGTACTTAGAGTTGCTGCTACTCCCATATATCTACCTGTTTACCTACGTATTACCGGGTGCTTTTGAAAATTGTGGTGTTTTACAAATAAAATCCCTAAAAGCAATATATGATTTGCTGGTTTAATTATGTTTAATTTTTTGGTCTAAATTTTTATAATTTCCATAAGCAAGTGAATTTATAATAGGCACTAGCTAAACGATCGGCTTGGATGGCAAACTTTAAGTAATGGAAGAAGGACACAAAATTAACCTGAGTAGGTTGAAGGGATAGAGGACAAACAAACCACCTTCTAATCTAATTCAATCCAAACGACCGCCGGCGATTTTGCTCAATTATAAGAAGAAAACCGCCTCGCGCTTATATACTTATAAAAATATTTAAACCGCCAAATAATAGTTAAAGTTAATCTAACTTAAATAATTATTTATTTTGTTTATAATCAAACAAAAATAAAACTGGGGGACTTGTTTGACCCCTACAAAGATTTTGTCAGAGCTATTTATTAGATTTAATATATATATATATATATATATATATATATATATATATATATATATATATATATATATATATATATATAATATATGCGCAAAGTTCCGCAAGGAATACAAACGACCAACAGATATACTCCCAGAATGATAACTTTACATATATATATATATATATATATATATATATATATATATATATATATATATATATATATATATATATATATATATATTCAACAATTTCAAACTTTTTAGGAATTTTGAGTTATAACTCATTGCTTACTTTAATGCTGACGTCCTGATAAGTTATTCCTTCGCCTTTTCTGCCTGACAATATTTTTCATTAGGTGTTTTTTGGTGGTGTTAAATATTTAGTTGACGAAATATTTTTGAGACGTGTCTCTTTTAACTATAGGCCTATGATATAGTGAAAATCTACCACGAAACGTTGGGATAAATAAAATAGTGGTGTTAATTTGCCTGTCCCTATACCGCTATACTACCCCAACCATTTCCAAAGGTTGCTATAAACTAAACTACAATAATAAACAATAAAACCACAAAATTCTAAACACCAAACGCTAACGGCACAGAAAAATAAATTATTATTAAGGTTAGGTTAACTAAAGGTCGGGCCACACATAACCGCACCAAGCCCGATTTTACCGTGATAGAGAAAAGTGGGGCAAATTATTTCGGAAAAATTCAAAAGCACTTTTCATGCCCTTAATACAAAGCATTTTTGTCAAATTAAGTCTATTGTTTTATGTATTTATATCTCATTGTTTGAATAAAACAGATTTTTCTACTAATATCTGTTACTTTTATTCCAAATTTTGGGTGTAGTATAGGTAAAAGTCTGGCTACACATAACTGCACCAAAGTCTCACAAGATCAACATTGTAGCACGGTCGTGTCTCGTACATGGTCTGAAACATGCCCAGCAAATGAAATCATACGCGGATCGGACAGCGCCGATGTTAGCCAAACTATGCTTTGAGTTTACGGGCGTTACCTTCTATTTCAGTTCATTACGTATAAAAATAAAAAGGTACTGGTCAAATGTTAGTTGTTGTATGTTGTAAACAAAAATTTAAAAAAAGTGAATTAATTTATATTTAAAACTGTCAAATTAATTTTATTGTTACATCTTGTGAATAACATGTAAGTAAAACTTACAAATAAATTTTTGTTATTGGTTTTACAATTTTTATTATTATTTAAATTACTATTTCGAACAATCAAATAAACTTATGTTTGTTTACTTGTCAAAATGTGGTGCGAGTTATGTAGTCGGGCACGGAGCGGTGATATTAAGCCTACGGCATTTGATAAACCTTAAAACTGTGTCACCTTATTTGTAAAGATTTAATTTATGATTGGGTGTAATTTACAGCGTGGTATAATTGACTTATATAACTGCAGTTTGATTAAATAGAAAATTTGTGCATCGCATCCCACCTATATTTCACCAGGGAAACGCACGACAACGGGCTTGTTGTAGCTTTGTCAGGCCCGACCTTTATTCGCAGGTTTTTAATCGTTTTGCATTGCCGTCGGATAATTTAGCTTAACGTGTATAATTCAGTTTTTCAATTGTGTTTTTGCCAGTTGAAAAAGATGGATTGGATTTTTTTACGCTATTACGTTTAACTATGGGTAGTACATTAAAAAAAAAAAATATTCGCGAAAAACTCAATAAAAACTTAATTTTTTTAACGAAAAATTATTACTTTTAATCGCAAATATCTTAAAATATTAGTTTTACGAAAAATATGTTAAAACATATTTTGCTAAGAATCACTTTTCGGTCGATTTCTATAAAGAAAATGTAATAAAAAATGTCCACCTCAAGATGGACTGGCTACCACCCCAATGGTTTGGCGCCTTTTGGTTCGACATATATTTTTATCCTTGGGCTATTTCGTACCTTTTCTTCAAATTTAAGTCAATCCATACAGAATCAAAGAATTGCGAGGTTTTACCTCTTTTTAGGCTGCATTTTCTATACTATAGATCACTGCTACGTAATAAACACATTCAGCCAAATAAAAAGGTACAGGCATCGCATAAAAAGAAGACAGTCAAACGCATGTAGGACAGTATCAGGTAAAGATTAGACAAAGAATGCAGGTATGTAGACCAGTTTTATTCTCGTAATGTTGTTTCTTTACTGAAAAACTAAAGGGTGTTACAAATTCGATGCTTTAGCATTGCTATGTTGGTGATTTTAAGAGATAGAGAGTTGATCAAATTCAGGCAAAGTTGCGCATTCAAATGATAAAAAATTTTCTTCCGGAGACATCCGGAAAAAGCAAAAATTCAATATCCCATTTTCAGAAGAAAAAAAGTAGCGGCAATGGGGACGGCAATAAAAACGACTTTTTATCTATTGGATCTTTTTAAGGCTTTCTGAAACCTTAAAATGATGCAAGTACTGAATCGAAATGTCGCTGAACAGACAAAACGTCGTTTTTATTGCCGTCCTTATTTCCGCTACTCTTTCTTCTTTTGAATTGTTGGCAAAAGACGATAACTACCATGAATAATTAATTTTATTTTGTAAGACCCTGTTAATGATTCTTTTTAAAAACCAATAGCACTTTTTAAAGGCACTTTTTTATCCAGTCCAAAAAAAACAAATTCCGATACGACGTTTCTTTTTACCATCATTAGCTTCATTTTTTAAATTCGGACCAGGATGATGGTGGCTAAAAAAGAAAACGTCATGTCTGAAAAATAAAAATGTTTTCTTGAAGAGCATAAAAATGTTTTAAGCTAGTGATATTGTTTTTTTAAAGAATCACTAACAGGGCCTTAAAAAATAAAATAGATAATTAAATTTTTAGGTTTTTTTCGGATATATCCAGAAGTAACCGGAGTTTTTTAAATTTCTTTTTGCCCAATTATTCTTAATTTAACTAACTTTCTATCTCTCACAATAACTGAGAAAGCAATGCTAATGTATCGCACTTGTAACATCCTGTACACCTTTAAATTTGATTGAACGTAAATATAGTAAAACATTACATTTTACAATAAACCGTTTAAATTTTAATATTTTACAAAAAGCGAAGATACTTATGTAAGTGTCAAAACAAGATATATTTTTAAAAACAAACTTTAAACAAAATATTATTTGGCTTTTCTCCAGAATAAAATTAAAAAGTTTATTTAACATTTTAGGAAAATTAAAACTTTTATACATTATGAAGAACTAAATATTCTGCTCTTACACAATATAATAAAAGTATAAGCATAAATAACCACCTTGTAACACGGGATTTACTTTATCTAATATTATTGTTGGTAAACCCAATTTTTTGTCTGAAATATTACGTAATACCAGTAATATTTTAAAATAATTACAGGTAGTATTATGTGTGAGTTATGCCTTTAAATACAAATAAAAAAAAATTAAATATATATTTTTTTACTTCCGATGAAATGTAATTTTTTTTATCGTTATAATTATTACACTATATTTAGGTACACTATGACAAGAGGTAAATAATTGATTTTTTTACAGTTCACTGCTTTCTTTGGTTTTTGGGTCGTCGCGCCCCGCTCATCGTCAGAAACTGAGGGGCTGGGCATTTTTCCTGCAAACAACCACTATTGACCTGATTAAGTCACCCACTGAAAGAACACTATCTATAGACATATACTTTTTCTGAACTTGAGGTCTGAAACACTTGAGTCTATACTCTTTCCTCAATTCTACTTAATACACAAAGTGCTAAAGGTAAATGAAATCTGCACAGCATAATTCACAGTCCCACACACCCCACGAATGATAACCCGCTGATACTGATCCTATTTGATGGTGGTTAGGAGCTCAATGTCGTCAACCCTTCTTCTGATTCTTAGCCAACGTTGGTACTATAACACATCATTTGAAGGCAACTTTTTATTGATATGTAATGCTCTGAAATAAATCCTTTAGCCAAACCAAGAATGATTCATGCTGATAAATAGCTACAACACACTGTTACCACGTCTGAGATTTTGAGCCAAGAAAGTGTACAACTTTAAAATTCTCTTTAGATAGATATATTGAACTTGGGATTACAGGGCTATTTCAGAAAACCACTTGTTTTCAACATTATAAACGGCAACTAATTCTGGGTCTTTACCAGGATATAACAAACACTCACCACTGGTTTAACTCCCACAAGATTTAGCACTAAACCAACGATTTATTCAAACTTTTACTGTAACTATTTTTGAATTAATATATCATAATCGCACTTTGAATATATCAAAAACTGCGTTTTCATCTGAACTGATCTTATCTCTGATGAATCAAATAGATGAAATCACAGAAATCACAAAACTGATCTGAGGTACTGATGCCTGTCTATCTCCACCACCACATCTTCAATCATCAAACTACACTCTGAGGAGCATATACATACTTATGCACAGCAACACATACCAGGATTTGAACTGAATGTATCACACACACTGAAACGCTTGATCAAGATAACCCACATGGAGATAGACAAACTGCAAAGACATCCCTTGAGTTCCATAGGTGAGGCTGAAAAACACTCAGACATCATAACAACATCTGAAGACCTCACAGTCTCCCCGAGTACTTGACTTGGGTCACTTCTGACTCTTATTTACAAAGTTTTAAATTTTCCAAACTGGTCTCGAAAACAAGCCTTTCCTTAATAAATTTTTTGCTGCATAAATGCAGCTTCCGGTTTGCATAAGGTGAAAATTAGGTAAACATTTTACAAATAATTTTTGGGAGCAAGTGCAAAAAAAACATTTTGATCCGCCCTGTCCTAAGAAATTCTAAACTTTTGCACTTTTTGTTGCTTCATTGTCTTGACTAATATGGCGGTACGAATATTTGTAAACTCGTTAAAAGGAACCCCCTAAAAATTTTTATAAAGGTCCTATCATAAATTTTATTTCATTACTGGCCCATCACTTTATATTATTTAGGTAAAATATTTAGTTGAATATTTTCTGTGATTATAAAACTGTTTAAAAATCTTGTTTTCATACTAAATAAAAGACAATAAGACACGTGCATTTATTAAATAATTATTGCAAGGTCCTTAATTAAGCTCGGGTATAATTAATACCGGTCTTATTTAAATAGTGCTTGTACCCATAATTCAGTGTTATTGCAAATTATGTTGACAGTACCATTAACCTAAGAAAAGGGGGAAAATTTTGTAGTTTTTCTTTATTGTTTTGTGTTGTAGCGTTTTGTTTAACACAAGTACAGAAATACATTTGAAAAAGCAAGGTTTTTAAGTATTTTTACTTTTAAAAACTTTTCGATTTTGTGGTCGGCAGCTGTTCGGTTAGACGAACAGTTTTGAGCCCAAAATAAGACCAAAATTAGGCACGACCTAAAACTGACATAAATAAAGCCAGGCACTATACTTGTTAAGGGCGTCCTTATCCCACCATGAATCTGCGCAAGCTCAGATGTCAAAATAAGGCCGGTATTATTAGTGCCTGGCCTTATTTCACTGTGCAATAATTCTCTATTATCATTATACTAATAAACGATTTTTTAAACGCATGTGAACATTAGCATTTTCTATCTTTAAATATTTTCTAGACTATTTTAAGACAATGGCAATAACCTTAATTTTATAACTGTAAAATAAATAAAAATACAACTGGATAATAAGTATAATTTACACCCTGTACTAATATTATCATAGGAATATAAATATAAAAATATATTTTGTTGTGTAGTTTTTACACATAAAAAAGTATAAATATAAAGCTTTCTTTAGAACGTGACGCAAATAGGTATAAATTTTAACATACGCTGTATGCCAACAATTTTTAGTTTAAAATGTATTTGGTTTATATAAGTTTATTTGCATTTATTTTAGCTTTCACTAATTTAAGTGTCGCAAGTTTGGAATGCACCATTTGTTCTGCAAAGCAATGCGATAGTTGTATAGTTGGATGTCCTAAAGGTCAAGTTTTGATCAAAAGTCCATTTGGATGCTGTGACGATCAATGTGTTTCAAGTAAATTTTTAAAGCTATTTTTTACCACATTTACATTACATTTAAACATTTTTTTATTTTTTTGCAGCCGAAGAACCGTGTAAATTTCCATCTGAGCCGTGCTTTAAATGCAACTGGTGTTGTGACGAAGGTGAACGATTGTTAGCAAGTCCATGTGGTTGCTGTTATAACAAATGTATTAAAGGTAAGTTATGAAAAATCATTAAATATTGTGACGTATAATTTTGAAGTATACATAGGGCCACTTTAAGTCACTTGGATAAATATACCATATGGAACTATCTTTTGGGACCATGAGACCGGTGGAAAATAAAACTATTTTTTTCTTTCACTATAAGACTACAGAAACTATTTAACTAACTAAATTTAGTACGGGCATTCCCCCTACTGTACTGTAGCCTGTACGGGGGCCTAACTAAAATTTTAACTTTATACTTGACTTCACTTTTACTACCTACTTATTATCTAATATTTTTAAATTTTTTTCCTCTCCATTATTAGGACAATTTCTGTATATATACCAAGTTGAACTTAGAATTTTGATGACTTAGCACGTTGTTGACCCTGAATAAAATAATATGACCTAGACTCTGTTATTGTTTAGTGACAAAAAACCTTACACTATATTTTTGATTATTTGTATTAATTTTCTGGATGTGATTTCTTTAATGCCGAAATAATTAAATAAATATTAAAATATAACCCATATACTCCCTATACAGTGTGTTTACAATATCTTAATCAAAAAGTATATGGAAGAATACATTAAATTATTCGTTTGTCATAAGTAGTGTTGCTATCCATCCCGATATATCGGGACTGTCACCTTTATTAGGGCCTATGTCCCGACGTCCCGATTTCATAGCGAAAAGTCCCGATTTACGATATGGAACAAAATATTTAATTTTTAAACCATTTTATAGGGATTTATAAAAAAAAATTAAATTAAAATACTTTTTCAATTCCTTCACATAATGCAAAGAAAATTTTTCATTAATGGCAATCGATTGTTTGCAGAATCTGTCAAAGCAATTTTGGAATATCAGTATAACTTATGAAAAAATCCCTTCCTGCCCTAAACTAAAACATCCCCTTCTAATTTATACACTTTATATGTGTCCCAAATCCGACTTCCCTTAGAATATTGTTTTTATATCTGGGGCATGACGTCCTTACAATCCTCAGCATTCTTCATTCCATTCAAAGAGCTATTCGTCTCATTAATGATCCTTTACTTACAGAAAGGCTTTCCTCTCTTGCCCATTGACGGGCGGTGGGGATTTATCGCTTTTTATGGCTTCTGCTCTGAGGAATTATCCAGTATAATTCCTTTACTTACGGTTTCCAGCAAATAAACTCGTAGTGCCACGCGTATGCATCCTTATATGGTCCAACTGGACAGACCCCGAACTTCCCACTTTGTTGGTTCTTTTATCCCTAGAGTTTCCAGAATGTGGAACCTGCTGCCCGCGGAGGTCTTTCCTTCCCCCAAATCTTCAAGTATTTAAGTCCCGTGTCAACAAACTCCCTCTAACTTCGCTTAAGATACCCACGGTACGTTAGTATTTAGGCTTTAAGCCTTTGAGGATTGTCGAAAGATAAAAAAAATGCCAGAAATCAAGGTGTCCCGACATTGGTTATAGAATTTATGGCAACCCTAGTCATGAGGCAGTTATAATTATTGCTAAACAGCTGTTTTTAAAGGCATCTTCGGTTGCACTAAACAAATTAGGCGCAAATATCTAAAAAACGATTGCATAAAAGGATTTCTACAGGGTACCAGAGTCGGATTTAGGCATAGGCAACATATGGGCCGCCACCACAAGAGGGCCAGAGGGCCTCAACCACACCATAAGGAAAGGAATTAAAAGGAAGAAATGCATGACAAAGAAAATAAAAAAGTTCATCGGTGAATGGAAGTAGAGAACTTTTTTTTGCCTCTTTAAATTTTTTGGGGATTGTATATAACAATGATTGAGAGTTTAGAGGGCCTCCACCACATGCTCTGCCTATGAGCCGCCGAAGCGTAAATCCGGCGCTGCAGGGTACATTTTTTGGGTAGAATGCAAGAAGTTAACTGGTTTACTTGGATGGTAAAGATTAATACATTGATATTTCATTTGTTGACATTCATTAAAAGCCGGCAGAGTTAGTCTAGATTTTTAGGTTTTGTCATACAAATAATTAAATTTACCTATTTTTACATAAATACTGTTAAAAATAAATAAAAATGTATTTATTTAGTAATATTTTTACATAGAAACTGTCTGCTCTTCTAAAACAGCCAAGAAACATATTATTATGTAAAAATTAATATTATCTAATATTTAATTTTACCCATTTTGACCTAACAAACTAATGTTTTTACGGAAAAAAATTCACGCTTTTAAAGCAAATCGAACTTAAAAGTTAAAAATCATTTTAAAAGTAATCCTAAAACAATAATGAACGAAAAATAGTAGAGTTATGTGTGCGTGGGCGTATTGTGTCATATTTTTCGTACATCGAGGGCCCGACGCTGTTTTACAGTATACAAGATTAGTAGAAAAAACCGGAACGGTGGATTGTCTTAGCAACCATTAAATATACATAAACCGAATTTTGTGATAAGAGAAAAATAAAAAAAAATGTATTTGCAAGGTTGCCAAGTTTATAGTTTTTTCTGTAGGTAGAAAATTTTAAAATTTTAAATGGAATACCCTTTTTTTATTATTGTAATTAATTGCTTGTACCAATCGTTTTCGTATTCAAGCTTAATGCCAAATCTTTAAAGATGACAAGAGTAAAAAACGATAATATTAGGTCATAATAAAGTTTATACAAGCTATTGATAACAATGATAAAAATGGAGTATTCCATTTAAAATTTTAAAATTTCCTAACCTGGAGAGAAAGCTATAAACTTGGCAACCTTGGAAATATAATTTTAAAATTTTTCATGTTCAGTTATAACTTCCCACAAAATTTGGTTCATTTATATTTAACGGTTGCTGAGATAAACCACCATTTCAATTTTTTCTACTAACCCTGTAGGTACTGGTAACTACTACTAAAGTTTAAACCATTATTGTTTTAAGATTATTTTAGGATCTATTTTTAACATTTTTATTTCAATTTGGTTTAAATGCGTGTTTTTTAGTTTAACTATTATTATTAATGCATTTTTTTTATTTGATTTATTTATAATTATTTAGATGACACAAATGTAAACACAACAACTGCAAAATCTACAACACCTGGTTTTGTATGTCCTCCAGATTATTGTCTCTATACAAGATGTGGTGCCATACGCACATGTCCAGCTGGACAAATTGTTGTCCGTGGAATTAAAATGTGCGGCTGCTGTCCAGGATGTGTTCAACCCAGTAAGTTAACTTAACTTAAAACTATTCCTAAAGTACAAAAGACTTAAACTAAAACAACATTTAAAAATTTAAAAAGAAACCTTATATTAAAAGTTACTTACATAAACCGGCCAACAGATAGACCTGGCCACCTTATATTTTTGTCTAAATTCAACGGCCCATAACTTTTTAAAATTTGAACCAATTTTTACATTTGTTTTATCTTAAAAAAAAAAGTCTTTAAGCTGCTTGTAGCTAATTCTTTACCTAAATATTGCAAGTTAGGACTACGTTATACAGGGTAGTAAATAAACCACTAACTTTTTTGACGAAAACCAAAAGTTATTCCAGTTTTAAAAAAATGAAAAAGGTATTTTGTTTTTACTACTTAAGTGTATTAACCATATCATTACCTCAAGACTTTTTTGCAATTTTGAATAAAAGTTATTTATTAAAGAAATTACAGTGAGTTGTACAAAAGTAGTGCATTTTTGCCAATTTTTCCATAAAAATTAAGAAACTTTTGCTTAGAACAGGCAAAATACCATTAAAATTAGGACTACTGTGCAAAAAAAAATAGCACTAAATGCACTAAAATAAACAAACAATTTCACCAGGTTGTTTAAAATTTTCTGGTAAAAGACGAAAAAAAAATTAAAAATCAGTGGATGGATGGATCTAAAAAATGCGGAAAAAGTTATTTTATAAATTTCTTAGGTGAAAATATGGAGACCTATCCAAACTTATTTTACGGTAAAAAATAATAATTTTAAGGATAACACCCTATATAGATTTTATAATCTGCTTTGAATTGTATCCTTAAAAACCAGTATTACAGCAATTTAAGGCGTTCAACCAATTATAACCGCGGTAATAATTGGTGGCAACTTTGACGTATAATACATAGTTTAAACGTTAACATAACCGATTGGTAAATAACGTTTTAGAATTGGTTCTTCGCCTAAAATTGATGCTAGTTTCTTTTTTCTTTGCACCAAATGGCAATGCTGTCCCAATAGATAAGAGTTGGCTATAAATAAAAGCACCTGACGAAAAACACAACCCAATTACATAACAAAACAAATTTAAAATATGAGCCATTAGCTAAATGACGAGGACATGACAAATAAAAATATTTTGGCATTACTAACTTGATTGGTCAAACAATATTTCAGCAATCGCTGTATTTCTTTTATGCTCCGGAACCGCCCAGAACGACACCATAAGTTTTCCTTTTACAATTTTTGACATTTTTTTATGTTGTAGAACCGTTCTTGACACTATTGACAGTTGAGAGAACGGTTCTTCAAGGTAAAAGGAATACACTAAATCCAGCATAGGTAGCATATATCTACTAGAGGCAGCTTTCTCTGAAAAATAAATTTAGTACCTTTCTCTTTTGCGACTCTGACTTGGTTTGTTATGGAACAACGTTTTTCTTTCCTTTCGGGATCATCCCACCCAGGTCCGACTGTCGCCCCCTAGGTGGTACACTGCAGCCTTAAGGCTTTTTGCATCTCCTCCTTCTCATTCACACACCATTCATTCCATAACTTGAACGGTTGCTGCTCGGTCCGTTCGTTCAACCTCGAGCAGGACGTGTGCCCGGTCACCCATTCAAGCTATTGTCGCGTTTCTTACTGCTTAACTCCAACATCCATAAGAGCGGTACGAGCAACGCTACTCGTGACAAACAAGGAAAAAGCGAAATAAATATAATATTCTGGTCTTTGTGTCGGCGTTTAGTAGCCTGCCGCCATGCTCGGAATCATATATCTTTACTAATAGCGATTTCGGTTTACTGCTCTCGGTTGATCTAAGACCACTCTCCACTCTTCAGCGCGGAGGTTCGTTTTCGGTTTAAAAATTTTGTTGCTCAGAAATCTTAAAGAGATCGCTTTTAGTTGACCCGAGAAATTTCTTGAAAGAGAGAAATTATAATCATGAAGTTTTGTTAGAAAACAAAAGCGCTTTGTATATCTGAAATCAGTCGTTGTCTTTGAAACATGTAAAAGCATGGATGAGATTGGTAGGAATGATCTTAATTAGATTTGTGATGTCATAGATCCTTTTGTGACCAATTTGAGAGCACGTAAACCGAAAACGCTGTAAGTATGTTAACATGCCATTATCTTAAATTTTAGCAATAATTGATGGATATTTAATTTGATTTAAAATAAATAATTTGATGAAAACATGGCAATATATATACGTATTAAACTTACTTGACAATAAAAACTTTGTTCTTAGGACACTTTGAACATTAACCAATACAATTATTAGTAATTTTAAACAAAAAAACTTCAGGTTCTCTTTAAATACAGCTATAACATTCCATCGTGTTTACCTTCGGCCTTAATGCGTTGTTTTTTCTCCGAGGTAAACATCTTCTTTGTAATATTTTTGTATTTTCTAAACGTGATACTCTTTCCCTCAGAAAAATTGGTAACACATTTAAAGACTAACAATGACATAAGTCGCGAATTTGACTTCGATCAAAAACTGTAAATCGGATCAAGAATAGAACGTTGTAAACACCATCTCAGGATTTTTTTGCATTACGTACTGTGGCAAAGTTATTTCATATATTAATAGAGCTTGGACACCCTGTATATTTCTTTTAAAGTTCTTATTAAAACCATTATATTTAATGTTAATAATACTTTATATATTTATATTTTAAATTAATTTTTAGATGTTGGAGATCCATGTTATATAGACTTTAATAATAATTTAAGCTATACATGCGGAAGTTTTCTAACTTGTTCTAATGGAGTATGTGTTGCTTGAAGAAAGTTTTTCCAGTATATCCAAGAAGTTAGATTAACATATTTACTAATAGGTATCAATTTTGTGTTTGATATTTTTTAATAACAATTTTTTTTGTAAATTAAAATTTAATATAAACTAATAAAATTTGAGTATCATATTTCTTTAGGGTTATTTTTTAAACTTTTTTAAACAAAAACAATTTTTCTACGATATTTAAATTTTAAATAAATTAATTATTATTGACATATAGTCAGTATAGTACTGACGTAGGTTGAAATGTACCCCGAGACCCCTTTATTAAAAAATAAACCTGGAGACCAAAAAAGTTACCCTTCACAGGAATAGGCGACATTTTTTTATACTCTAATCACACGTACGTTTATTCTACACAAAATAATAAATAACATAACAATGTTTACGTCTCACATTGCATACCTTTATCTGCTCATAGCCGCGAAGCACCCCAGGCGCGAGGCCTTAGGGGACCACCTACACCGCCTACGCCTAGCTACGCTACTGCATACAGTAGGGTCGTGTGGGTTGAAAGAATTCCATTAAAAAATCAGTTATTGGTTTTTGATCAAACGTATAAAAGCACGTCATTTTATACCTGCGATTTTTTTTTGGGACAAATTCGTGTATACAGAATGGCCTTAAAATACTATTACTATGAAATATTAAAAATTTAATATAAAGTCAACATTTTTATATATCCAGACATTACATTTTTAAATTAATGTTTAATTTTAGTTTTAAAAATGACCTTTGAATTTTAATAAAACCTTTATTTATAGTATATTACATAACGAGTGTCGAAAAGATTTATTTCACACGAGTGGAAATGTTGTCGCAAGAGGCGATAGCCGAGTTCGAAAATACCACGAGTGTAAAAGTCACTTTCGGTTCGAATCATGTAAACTACCTTTTTCCCACAACCCAAAAAATATTTATATGCCAAAAATCCTAAGTTAATTTTTTTATGTTAATTTATTATTATTAAGATAATTCGACAAAAAAATAGTCGTAAATCAATGTCAGTACCATAAAATCCACATAAAGAAATTACCCTAAATTCTATGTACAAGCAGGTATTTTAAAATTTAATTTTAGTAACTAATGACTTTTGATACGGTTTAATTATCATTTTTTTTAATTAGACAATTAATACTTTAACTTTTTATTCCCCAGTACTTTTTTGTAGCTTCTTCTCGTTTTCAATGAAAAAATAATAAAGCTACTTTTAATTTATTCTAAAAATTACCCATGGACAATATAATAAAAAAGGCAAATATAAAAATAAAACAATTATTTTATTTAAAATAAATGGGAATTTGTGTATCTCATTAAAAATTGTTATTTTTCCTATTTGCTAAGGTCAAAATTGTAAATTTTTAATTTCGATATTATTTTGTGCTGCATAGGGGCTACTTTTTATAATGACTAAGAGAATTTTTTTTCTCGAAAACAAAGGCAGATACGAAAAAAAATACAAACAATAATATTTGCTGTGATACACCACTGAGACTCCACTGGACCCAATAATCCTTATTTAGGTAAAGCTTTACAAGTGTTTTACTACGTTAAATAGGTACATAGAATTTTATCCAAATCAGCTTAAAGCTGTTTTTAATATATATATATATATATATATATACATATAGAGTATATATATATATATAGATATATATGATATATATATATATATATATATATATATATATATATATATATATATATATATATATATATATATATATATACATATATATATATATATATATTTTAAAGTTTAACGCCCTGTATTTTTTAGAAATGAAGCAAGTCTGGGACATATTTTTAAAAGGAACTTTTTTTATAAAAATACACTACAAAGCACAGTATTTAAAAAACACTCTTAATTTGTGAAAAAAAATTATGTATTTTTGCTTTAGCCCCGCTACTCACCAGCCAGGTCTGCAGTTCCGTGTTGGATATAAAAGGACAGATATGTGACAGCGTAAAAATCGAATTTGATTAGACGGATCGCATTGAACCTAATACTGTGCCCTTTGTCCTACAATTTATCGGATGCAGATAGTCCGGTTCTAGATTCTTTTAAATTTGACAAAGAAAACTATCTCGTACAGTGACAAAGAGGGCATAGAAAAAAAAATTGAAAATAAGACAAAATAATAACGCTAACCACTAAAGAAACACTATATTTTAGCACATATTTAAGCCTATTTTATTTTCCACTATTTCGTTTTTACACTTATTAGCTGTTTTATTTTACTGTTATTTTTAAACCTTTTCCAAAACCGTAAATATCGTAAAAATATAACCTTGGATCGGACTAAACTCGATTCAAATCGCTTAAAAACACGAATGACTTATGGCAGCGTAGATCTTCTTTCCTTCGTATTCACACTGCTGGAATAAGTCTCTTGAGTTTCTAGGTGAGTCCCAGATCGTTGCTCTTGATATATCTGAAGCTTTTGACCAGGTCTGGTATGCCGCACTTCTTAATAAACTTCCTCCTATGGTCTTTCAACTAAACTCTGTACTTGGCTCTCTAGTTATCTATCTGATCGACGTATATCAGTTATTGTGGACGGCCATTCTTCAAGCTTTCACCAAGTAAATGCTGGAGTCCCTCAGGGCTCAGTTCTGGCACCAACATTGTTTCTTTCTTCACATCAACGACCTTCTTCTCGTCCACAACTAATTCCATTCATAGTTTCGCCGACGATAGTACCCTTTACTCCAGTTTTCATGGTTCCTAAACCCATTACTAAACCTGACTTGGAAAACAAACGCAGAGCGATGCAGATATCTCTTTCTGCAGGATCTTACATTTAATATTGGATTGGGGCACCAAAAATCTCGTCCATTTTAATGCATCCAAAACACAATCATGTTCCTTGTCGCGAAAAGAGTCATCAAATACTCATCCTCTACTTATGAGCGGCCAAGTTTTACAGAGCAAAGACACCTTCAATCTTGTGGGCGTCACATTTGAAAGTAACCTTAACTGGCATAAACACATTGTATCTATAGCCACGGCAGCTTCAAAAAAGCTTGGATTTCTCTTTCGAGCCAAAAGTATTTTTCCGCTTCTAATTTATACACTTTTATATGTGTCCCAAATCCGACCTCCCTTGGAATATTGTTCTCATATCTGGGGAGGCATGGTGTCCCCCACAACCCTAAGCATTCTTGATTCTATTCAAAGAAGAGCTATTCGTCTCATTAATGATCCTTCACTTACAGAAAGGCTTCCTCTCTCTTGCCCATCGTCAGGCTGTGGGGGATTTATCGCTTTTATAGGTACTTCCATGGCTTCTGCTCTGAAGAATTGTCCAGCATAGTTCCCTCCACTCACGGTTCCCAACAGAGAAACCTCGTGGTTCCGCGCGTATGCATCCCTATACGGTCCAACCGGACAGGCCCCGAACTTCCCACTTTGTTCGTTCTTTATCCCTAGAGTTTCTAGATTGTGGAACCTGCTGCCCGCGGAGTGTCCTTCCTCCAAATCTGCAAGTATTTAAGTCCCGTGTCAACAAACTCCCTCTTATCCTCGCTTAAGACACCCACGGTACGTTACGTCACTGGGCAAATGTACCATATGGAACTATCTTCTTGGGACCATGAGACCGGTGGACCATCAAAACTAACTTTGCATTTTTTAGGACCAACTTAACTTATTTAACTAACTAAATTTAGTACGGGCATACCCCCACTAGGAGTAGCCCGTACGGGGCTTAACTAAAACTTTAACTTTATACTTGACTTCACTAACTACTTCTTATCTGATAAAATCCCTTTTAATTTCTTTCTCTCTTCTTTAAATATCAAATTTTCCAGTGTTTGTTTTGCATTTCTACGCTACCCAGTTTGTTTAATGTTTTTATTTTATTATTATAAAAGTAACCTAGAAAATTGTTTAATTTATACTTTTAAGACCTTGACACCTCACGTATATTTTTATGTAGCAAATTTCCCAATGTTAAGTAAACTAATTAAAATGTATACTTATTTTTAAATTCCCAAAAATATTTTTAATTAAGCAACAGAATACCACTTATAGCCAGACCTACCAGGGATTTGGTTAATAAATACCAAATAGTGAACTTGTTTGGACCATTTGGCCACTTTAAAATATTTGTCTGCCAAGGAGATTTGCTCAAAACTGTCTGGCGACTAAGGAAATATTTTTTAATATAAGCCAAGTAACAAAAAAAATAATAAATTTTTAAAAACGACAAAGTTAATTTTTAAGAAGTTATTCATCTTCTTTACCTGGTACCTGCCAACAACTCTAAGTCAAACTTCATAGTCTCTCATTGCTTCTAGAGTTCAAACGCTGTTAGTTGCCGCCACGTCATACTTTAATAGCAGCAAAATGCCCAAACACCCATTTCATCGATTACCTACCGAAACGCTATCTACAATTTGCAGTGGCAGCTAGTTACTCTGTGCTACAATTAGCAAATACCCATAATAAAAAATACATGGCATTCGGTGCTGTTGTATGCAAACGGTTGCTGATGACGTAGCTGTGTTGAACTTACAGCGTTCGTACTTTACCTATGCTGGGAACATGCACTGACACACTTTTCAAAAAAGCTTTTATCAAATGGCAGTCTGCCATCACGGACTTTTACTATTTGCTGTAGAACATTGTACTTAAAATATGTTTAGAATTTTGGGTCAGAATCTAAAGAAATTTCTAGATGTGGGTATCGCATTTACAAAATAGAAGAGTTGACACCCATTTTCGGTATGATCTTACTGCAAATTAAAAAAAAAATAAGCACTACACTTTTAAAAAAATCAATTGCTTCAATTTTTCGTAAAATACATAATCTTATTCTTTTAAAGATGACCTGAGGTTAAACAACAATAACTGATGAATTCTATGAAGTATTATAACATATAGTCGAATTCATACAAAAAGCAGGAGGCGTCATACAATTAAAAGACGGTAAACAACTAGTTTATTCTTAACACGTCGTTTTGTGAGCTACCAAATAAATAAATTATTTGAATGTGAGATAGAACACGACAAGCTAATATCGTTGGCTTTTTTTGTATAAATCTGACTCTAGAATAATAAAGTTGGTGATTCCAAGTTTTAAATATTTAATTTAAAACAAAAATTAGGTTTTAAATGCAAGTCACAAAAAACATTATCGGATATTCTGCTCTGCTCCATCATCTCGCAACTAATAACTTTCATCCCATTTTGACCCTGGTGCTAACTTTTATTGACGCGTATTGCATCTAACCAATTTAACTTAGTGCTGACCTGAATATTAATACTTGGTTTTCAGTACTTAAGTGTTTACATTTGGTGAAACGTGACTACGAGTAAATAAAAATTATAGTAAAAATATAAGATCAACATCATATAACATATTATTTTTCAAATGAAATAATTTTTTAAAAAGCAACGTTTTAATGAATTTACCTAATTTAAAAATATACCGATTGACACAGGAATATTGTTATTTTTCAATTTTTTATTAGAATATCCTAGCTGGTAATTCAATGTTATTCTCTAGTTTTCATATAATGTTCTTATAATATTTTTTGGTTAGTCTCAAGACATATAATTAATAAAACAATAATGTTAATTAAATGAAAGTGTCTTTTAAAATTCCTTCATTTTATAAAGAAAAATAAAAAAAAACTGAATAAGGAATTTTTTGTTTTGCTTTAAAGTACTATGCAGAAAAATACTTGTTACTTGTGGCTTACATTCACTAACATTACCTAAAATACTTTTTAAAAATATTTAAGTAGTTTTCATTAGTCGGTTTGTAAAATCGCTAATTACCCGCTATGCAGAAACATACATTCACGATAGAGAGGTCCCGCCATCCATCTCCCTTTATTGTTCTGAAGACTTTATTACGCATTGGCAAAATTGCCGTTTTGAACCTTTTGAAGTGGGAACAACACCGCCATTTTATAACCTGATAATGAAAACATAGTATGTCATTAAAATGTAATATCGGCATATCGTCCCCTTGACAAAAAAAAATAGCCATACTTCACTTTTATACAAAATTAGATTTTACCCCATATATTTACAGACTAAGCAAGCTACCTTTAATCAAATTTATATAGGTACCATATGCGTTTAACACTAATATGTCCTAATAAATATAAAATATAATTTGTGGAAGAATGCTAATCATTAAAAAACAATTTAATACCTTATTTATAATTAAATAGTACAGTGGTACTCCTAAAGTATACCTTAGCAAAAATTAATTTAATGGTATCCTTGAGGGCCAAGCACATCGCGTAATCAATTCAATCTCATCAAACGTATACAGTAAAAATCGATTTTATAGCGTAAAATAGAAAATGGATTTAAAGACACTACCGGGCAAATGAAAATGTTGGTTTGACTTTAAAATCGTTAAACTAACGGCTGGTGTCCAGTAATCACCGACAATCTTTAAAAGGGTGATTTTTTTTAAAGAACGTTACAAAAAAAGAAAACTTCATTTAAATATACTCCCCCTCAATTCCCAATTTCTTGAGGTAAAATTTAAAAATCTTTGTCCATAATTACTTTAAAACCAATTTTTATAATTTAAAGAGTTTTGAGGAAAGCTCTTACGCATTGAAGAAATATACGCTCTTTGACTTGATTTGACTTTGATTTTTTTTATTCGATGTACGCTTTTTCAGAAATACATACTACTGTTTGTTAGCATAATCATATCGCTATATACTCCTACAGTAATTTATTTGGTACATGTTGAAGTACATTTATTACTTAGCTGTTTTCTACCACTTAATATTGTGACGTGGGATCTTGAATACATAGGCCATTTTACGTCACTGGGACTAATCTACCATATGGAACTAAATTCTTCTGGGATCATAAGACCAGTGATCAAAAAAAAAAAACCATATCTTTGCATTTCACAATTAGACTGTTACAGGAACTATTTAACTAACTTAACTTAGAAAGGGCATCCCACGCACCCGTGGAGAGGGAGCCCGTACCGGCTTTCAACTAGAACTTTAACCTCTTTACTTAACGGTCACTTCTACCCAAACAGCAATAAACTTTCCGATGAGCAATCCACCATATAAGTAAAGCATGCGTTCACACTATTTCTTAACTTTGCTGCAGAGCTGGGCTACACTACCAAACAATGGTTTAAACTGTGGAGCGGACATAAAAAGCATTTAATGAGACCGTCACTTCGCATGTGGTGGATTGCTTTCATCAGAAAGACCTTGTTTAATTATTTAATTCCTATATTTTTTTCAATTCATTCTGATCTTTTTTCCCCCATTAGTATAGTTTATAATGTGGGACAAAAAACCACATGATCAAATCATAACATACCTGCACCCAGTACAATGTAACCTAACTTTTAGACTATCCTTTATCGATAAAAAAGATCCAACATCTACTTAATGGTATTTTAAAGCGCCCACCGGAAACAGTTTCATCCAGTTTGCCCGGATTGATTAAATTGTGAAAAAGTTAATATAAAAAACATAAAATAAAACAAGAAGACTAAAAATTTACTTAACTTTATTATTAAGTAGATACAAGGGTGTTTTTGTTCGATTAGGTTTTTGTCTTAGTTGAAGCCAGTTCAAAGGAATATAAAAAAAAAACAAAATTTTTAGAGTACCAAAAAAATTGGGGTATTTGTTTTATATTTTAAATGCTTCAATAACTTTGGAACAAATAAAAATATCAAAATGCGGTTTGTGCAAAAACCTTAGATTTTCTTAAGGTTTCTTTTAATTAACTTCTTGTTATTTGGTTGCAAAAATTTCGTTTAACACACAAAACAAAAATTACTCGCTTTTTCCAACTTTGTTATTTTAAATGGAACACCACGATGTTTGTCATATCTCGGTAACTGGTAAAATAAATTTTGAAAATTTAGAATCTTTCTGAAGTTGGCACGCTCTTTTAATTTTAATTAAAATAAATAAGATTATTTTATTTATAGTTGATAATATTACATCAAAAAATTAGAAATTTTTGGCAACAACAAGAAGTATTACCTGTTTAATTCTACTTACCAAGACATTTTTAAATACCCACATTTGTAAAAGCAACCTAAGCGGTTTAAGAGATATTAGAGCACATCTAAAATTTTTATTTAACTTGTGGTGTTGTCATATCTATATCTATAATTAGATATTTGATGGTTGCATTTTAGGCTTTTTTAAGTCCATACCAAACTTTCTATAATAAAACCATTTTTTTTTTGTAAAAAATTATAAAAAAATCTTATCTGACGCCTAGCTTGTGAAGACACACTGTAAGGATGTTTGTATACTGTGCCTCCTTAAATCTTAGTAAATTTAATCTTTTTTAAATTAAAATAGTTTTTTTCTTGTTATATTATATAAAATATTAACAAAAATTACCACAACTTTTTTCCCTCGCTTCTTTCTCTTCTTCTCTTGCTTTCCATCTTGATTGCGCTACCAGTTTACCTTTATAACAATCCATTTAATACATGGTTCAGGACTGGGCCCAGAGGGATAATTAAAATTTACGTTATGGCAGTGGATAAACACAAAATGACGAATGAACATTAAACTCCAACTGGCAAATAAAATTTACGAGGTACTAAAAGCTTACGTTTGTAACTTTCCTGTTATTATGATCATTTTTATGTCCTAATTGGAGAGTAAAAAAATTACAATGGTCCGCATAAATATATATTCTTTACTGTTAACCCGAGAAGCTGCTACAATATTTACCTTCATTTCCTAATGAAAATTATTATTATTTCCACCCTACGTAAACAATGTTAATTAAAAATACCTAAGAGCAATAATCAAAGGTTAAGTTTATATTTATAAGGTTGCGACATATTCTCAACTTCTTTAGGGCTGTTCCTGAGGTCGGGGACGCAGAGAAGGGCACTTCACGGGAGAAAAGTTGGCAAGACTGGGTAGGCAAATCAAAGCTAATGATCAATCTAGTGGCGTCCAGAATTTGGGAAGTGATATTTGTTGAATATAATTCCAAATATTTTTCATTAAAAGTAAAAGAATTTACAATTTAATAATAACTAAAAACTGTTGTATAAACAGTTGTTTTACTAATACAATAAACTTTATATCTCCGGCACTGAAGCAACATCGCCGAAAAATGGGAGAGGTGGACGTCATAACTACGTCAAAGCAATATGGCCGAATGTCGTGACCCTATATAGACTGACTTTGGATAATAATGAGATATTTTTATAAAAATTTGGCACATGTCCAATTTTTACTATAATCCAATCTGATTGGAAACACGCTCCAGTCTGCTTTGACATTTTGATACATTTAACAAATTGTTGGAAAATTACTAATGTCAAAATTGAAACTGTTAATACATTAATGTTAGCAGTGAAAAACATTATATATATTCTCCGGGTGGAAAAGCTATATTATTTACCTTGTACTATATATCCTCTCATTTAATGCTTGGTAAATAATAGCTCACTTCTCATTCTTGGTATATAATATACCATTTTTGCTCCTTTGATTAACCATACACATTTTTTGAATTTAATAGTTCTGAATAAAGAAATTTAATTAAAATATGTATTGCATTTACTATTTTGTGTCATATTTTTTTAATCGCATTTTTGTCTTTAAATGTAAATCTTAAATTTAATAACTAAATAAATAAAAGACAAAAAATCTTTAGGCTTATTATTGGTTGGTTTTTACTTTTAGTTTTTAAAGCGTTTAACGGCAAATAAATCAACTTTTTAATAATTGATCGTTGCATGTAAATTAATTTTAATGTAGTTAGAATTATTATTATGGAATATATTTTTAAACTCAATTATTTCTGACAACCAAAATAGGTAAGTTTATAATTTTTGATATTTACACATTTAAAATATTTAATTATTTTCTTTAAAATATTTACCTACTTTTATTGGTCTTTGTTTATCTTAGCGTAGTTAAGTTTATTCGTCCAGTTAAAAATCACCCTGTATAATATATTAAAATTTATGTCTCCAGTTTAACGTATGGAATAATGTTTTTCGCTAACCAAATAATATTTAAACACGCAATCTTTTTTTTACATTGGTCCTATAAATTCGCCAAAAGTGTATTTAGTTTTAAAAAATATATTCGTTAAACAATCTTTATTAAATGTTAAATTGCTTTAACTTTAACCTGTGCCTCAGACGTAATATATCAAAATCCTTTACACAAGTAGCTACCAACTTAAAAGAGAACTAATGTGGCATTAAATGTAATATCAGCACAGTTGCCAGATCTCCCAGTTTTATTACTACACAAATATTTACCAATTTTTTGAGAATGCCCAATTATTTTTATTGTTCTGAATGGACAAAATCGAATTTCTGGCCAAGTTTCTTTATTTTCAAAATTTTGTCTTTATTAGTTGGTGGAAGTATGTAACACTCACACTTTAGCAAAAGTTATTTAAAACCTAAATATCTTTGAGACCCGCTAAAAGGTTAACAAAATTTGGTGTTTAGGAGTTTGTTGGCACATTCCAGATGTTCAGCGATGTCTGCCGCATGTTTCTAAGTTTTGATAAAGTTGCCATGTTGTTATATCTCGATAACTAGTGAGGATTAAATATTGAAAATTTTGAATCTTACTAAAAGTGGCACGTTTTTATAGTAATAAAAAAGGGGCATTTCATTGAAAATACCAAAAATATAACATGCAGCAAAAGACTGGAAAATCTGGCAACAATGACCAGTATTACTGTTCAATTCAACTTGCTCAGAAACCCTTAAATGCAAACATTTATAAACGCAGCTTAAGTGGTTCTAGAGATATTTGAGCGCATCTGAACTTTTTACTTAAAATGTGGTGTTGTCATATCTTAGCAGACAGTAAAAAGACATTTTGAAAATTTGTGGTCTTATAAAATTTCGCCTACGCAAATTATTGCAATGAAAATAAATGTGACATTCCATTAAAAAAAAAACGGAAAATATACGTGTATCACAAAACAGGGACATCTGACAACGGTGTCGATATTACTATTAAATTATTTATACCCAATAACTTCCAGATATCAAATTTCGTAAATAATGCTTTAGCGGTTTTAAAGATATTTAAAAGTTGCAGTACTAACCAGAACTAACCCAGTATACAATTTCTAGACAGGTTTTACGACCCTTACAAATTCTTTTAGAGCAGCGCAGCTTAGAGTCATTTAGTTTAATAATTTGACAAACTTTATAGCATATTTCTCACAATGAGTTTCTTTTTACCCTAAGTAATTTATTTATATGAGTATAAAGAAACAGTTGTAAAACATTGCAGAAAAATTTAAAAATGGTTAAATTTATATTATATTTATGTTAGTGGTAAAAACCACAAATTATTTTATCACATCAATAATTACAATGCTATTTAATATCATATAAAATAGTTTGGGAGATTTTTGCGTTTGTGTTGTAACTTGTTTGCTTTTCTGAAATGATAGCAAAGAAACCCGTTAGCTGAAACTCCCAAGAGCCTTTTTTTTCTTCACTGGCGTTGTGAAAAGTGTCACTTTTCCGCACTAGTTTGGAAAAGTAAATCCTTGCAAATTTCCCACTTAAACAGGTACCTAAAAATGTTTTTCAATTCTGAAGTTTCGCTTAGTATTTTCGGACTAGCCGGAATTGCGTATCGTCGAGGAAGAATTGATGAAAATTGGCGATGATGATGTTGACGACAAGGGGAATCTTTTGATTTGTAAATATTCCAGACTCCAAAAACCATTCCTTGCCAAGGTTTTGTTATTTCCGAGAAACTGAAAATTGAAAATATCTGGCTTTGTATAGAAAGTATTTCAGTTTGCATAAGCCCGACACCTCACACAAGATTTTTTTGTTAATTGGTAAGGTGGCTTGTCCAGTGCATAGGAATAAATCCCTTTTAGCAAAATGCCCTCTGACAAAGTTGCCTGTAACATCATCTTGAAACAGAAGACTTTACGGGACATAGCTTTTTGCCGTTCGTCAGCTACAATGTTATTAATAATTCTGGTGAAGGCATACCAGATAATCAAAGACTTCAGGGTTGGAAGTAAATCATCTATTTGCAGAAGACTACCACAGAAAGTAGGGAGAGATAGAGAGTTCAACATCCTCCGTCCCCCGGGGAGCTTATTATCTCAAAATCTCTGACGTCATTCGAAATTTAGGAATCTTGCGCAACGCGTTATTTAGGGCGTGGTCCCTACTATCTGTCAAACCATAAGTGTCATCTGTCACCTGTCAAATGCCTACCTGTCACTCTGTCATATGCCAAAAATCACGTGACTTAGAAAATGGCTGCCATGCGTAGGATACTTGCGCTATGATCATAAATTGATCTGCGCAAACGCGAAAATTCCAAGTCATCCCGTTCGGGCGCTATCGACTAAAAAAATCGTTATTTTAACCATGATGATAGAGTCATTGGCGCGCGGTTTAAATTTTTTAAAAATAGTGTTACGTCATACCTATCGAATAGCGAAAACCGCATGGCGCCATCTTTAGCCATAAAGGGCGCTACAGCTGTTTAAAATATGGCGAGAGACACCAACCAGCGATTAGGACGGTAACCCTATAGCAAAATCAATCATAGCGGCCTTATTATTTAACTTAGAATAATGAAACTTGAACAAAGAATGTAATCTCATATAATTAAGACATAATAATTAAATATTAAATAATAAAACACATTCTATATATTAAATTAATTTATTTAAGCCACAGTGTACATTGACTTTTAGCAATTTTATACACAAATAAACGGTAAAAAACAGTGGTAACTAAATAAAAGCAGTGTTTGTAGTAAAGCATTTATTATAAAATAAAATACATACATGGTTGTCATATTTCTAAATAATTCTTAGAATAATGCCTTATAAAATAAATAGCAGTGTTTACAGTAAAGCAATTTATTTTTAAATTAAAAATACATTGTTGCCATATTGCTAAATAATTCTTAGAATAATGTATTATTACGGTTATTTAAACTCTTCTCACAGACCCTGTTAATGGTGAATATTTTACAAGTTTGTCATGAATAATTAAACAGTAAGCATTTGTGTTTGCAGAAAAGTTTTCTTTTGTTTCAATCTCTAACCTTACATCAATAATGCCAGAATTAAGGATTTCATTTTGTCTTGAACAATCAATTACAATTAAGGATGCATTGTTTTTAAATTTTTTAGGAGTTAAAAGTGGTTCGTTTTCTTTTTCGTAGTAGCTTTCTTGAAATTCTGAGTACATTTCATAGAGAGTAGCTATTATACCTCTTGAAATTTCCAAATTTAAATTATCGTATGGATAAAATTCAGAATTTAAATAAAGCTTTGCATTTGATACATCACAATGATCAAATAAGCTACAATTTTTCTTGTAGTTATCCTTTCGATCTGTTTGAAAACCTAAAATTATCCATCTTGGTCTTTCCACCTGCACAGAAGTTTTAATGGTCCATGTAAGGTGTTTTCCAATCGGTATTGAAGGATGTTCTGTGAGTTCCCAGCTTCTAAAACCGATATCCAATTCAGTTCCACTTCCAACAATCTGTAAAAGTTCTAGTCGTTCAGCATCGGATACTGTAATATGTGGTAGCCTCCAAACAATTTTATCAATAATAACTTGTACATTTTCTCCATCGGTAGTGTTAATAACGGCATTTTTATCGGAAGAACTTCTTAACAATATTAGTTCATGCTTAACATTTATAAGTATCTTTTGAAAATCTTCAGCGAATCCTAGTAATGTCCTTAGTGGAACACAAACATTAAAAGTTCCGTTTGAGCCCATCCCGTCCCAGGTAAAATCATCTTCAATACTCCAACCAGCGTTTTTATATTTAATTAACTCATTACCATTGTAAGAGACATAACCTTTCATTGTTGCTGCTATTCCAGGATATCTAGTCGAATCAATAACTTTTCCGCCAATTTCAAGACGAATTTCTTCAAAGAGGTGTCCCACAAAGTTGTTTACAAGTTTAGCAGTGTCTGAAACTCTTCCATCAGACCCTTTTAAAAGTCGTCCTTCCAAATAAATATGACTTGCCCAAGGTAGGGTGTATATATCAGCGTTGATTGAGAGAGTACAAGAAGATACGCAATGCCTATGCATTTAAATGTGGCAGCAAGCATTTTCCGTTCCCCTCGCGTCACTTGCCCCTCGCCCATAAAGTTCAACAGTGTAAGATGGCGCCTCTAGCGGCCCAACTCGGAAACTATCATTTCATTTGATCTATCGACGCGAGGAAGGTTGAAATCGAACACGCTGGCTGGGATAGTGGAAGATTGGGTTACAGGTTAGGTTTTGGCGTAGATTCATAGGGGAACGCGGTGCAGAATAAATGTGCACCTAATAAAATAAAATGATGGCTTGTTCACATATTTATTTTATTTAATGTGTTTTATACATAACACAAACATATTTATAGTACATTACATTACATATTATAAACATTATTCGAATGAACAAAATAAAAAGGAGAATTCAAAATAAGAAATAAAATTAAATGATGGCTTGTTCACATATTTATTTTATTTAATGTGTTTTACACATAACACAAACATATTTATAGTACATTACATTACATATTATAAACATTATTCGAACGAACAAAATAAAAAGAGAATTCAAAAAAGAAATTTAAAAGAAAACAATTTATCTTAAAACAATTAAAGGAAATTAAATACAGGGTTTGCAAGAAATGGTATTTTTAAAAGTTGGTGTTTACTGTCTCTCCAACGTTTTAATTTAACAAAATTAAACTTTGCATTAAAATAGATATTGGTCTGGTTCAGAACCCTATTGATTTGGAGTTCGGTCCAATAAATAAAAAACGAGATACTGAATTTTTGTCAAAAATAAAAATAGTGATTTTGAGCATCTAGGCGCGACTTAACCTCAAGCGGTTGGTGAGTTAAAAAATGGCGTCTTTGGGACATAAACATTCTAAACGGTTTTTTCTTAAAAATTATTAGATCTGTAGGTTTAAGAAGCATAAAAGTAGTAATTTTTCTAATGGATTTGACCTTAAAACTTAAATTTAAACATTTTTTTCCAAACCGATTTTGTCGATGAAGGGGTTGTAATAAAGGCATCCATTTCCAACTGCTGCCCGGTAGACTTCAAGGGTGTGTTGTCAGTAGATTGTACATCTTCAAAAGAATGACACAGAATATCAAAATTATCTTCTTTCTCTGTATCTTCACTGTGTGCTCTTTTTCTGGAGTATGTTCTTAATTCTATATCTGGAAAAATATAAAGATGAAATACATGATTTAATAATTGTTTCTGAATATTTACAGTTATTGTCTCTCATGTTAGTCGATGAACCTGCAACTTCTTCATAACACTTGTCAAATGGAGCTGTACGGGTTTCTTGTTTTTAGTCGGGCAGTTACTGTTAAAATCTGCAAAAATTAAAAATGAATAATCAATTAATTTTTTTGACAAGCGGAAACTGTTATCAAGAATCATTTCTGCTAATAGTCCAGGCGGAATACCTGATTGCAAAAAATAAATTTGCCTTACACTTACAGCAATATTATTTATTTAATTAAAGCTTCTTTATTGCCTTATGTAGATACCGGCAATATTTTACAACTTCGATTTAAAAGGAGTTAAACCTTCAAGGAAACAATTAACAGGAACTGATCGCAAACAATGTTGACCGTATATTTTCCAGCCATTCCTTCAATAAAGTGACATTTGTTACGAACGGAGGTAAAAATTTCTGTCCTTTCGGTTAACCCATTTTTTTTTAGAGTAAATGTATGATTTGTACAAGGATAATTAACAAAGACTGGCTTTTTGTTTATAGCACATCAAATACGATAAATTATATTAAGGAATATCAGCCGTTTTGTGACATTTGCTACAGAAAAAAAAAAAAAAAAGAAAAAAAAACAATTTTTATCTATTTTTGGCATATTACTTATGTTTTTGATTCTGATTTCATTTTTAGATTTGGTTTACTGGTTGCTTAATGTTTAAGTATAGTTTTTATGAAAATATTTTATGTTTAATATAAATTAATATTGTAGGGTTTTTTAATGTCGACAACCTTTACATTTAACTTTCTTTAATAAGATATACTGTTTAGCTTAAAATTGCAAGAAACCATTTTTAGCCCAAAAGAGCACCCCCTTCACCCCCTAACGCATTATTTTGATTCGGAAGTGTTTTTCTTACAAAGTTATGATGCACTTAACAAAACTATAAAGAATTATAGTAAAATAAGACCCATTGTAAAAGGTAGAAAATATAACAAATATTTAAGGAAAAATAAATTCTACTCGATCTGAGCTCGGGAAGGGGGGAGGAGGGGGATTAAAATGTAAAAAACGGTTTTTTTGGATTAAAGGTCAAACTACAAGGAAAAAAGGTAAATAGTAAATTTTTAGGTAATAAAAAGATCTACAACTTTTGTATTTACACTTTCTTTACATAACCTCAAAATTTATGTGAATTTTTTTAAAAACCATGTTTTCGGTTTTTTATTTTTATCTTTTACAAAGACAATTGTTTTTTCAAGAAATTTGGTGTAAACGTACCTATATTTGTCCTAAATATACTGTAATTTTTGGTTTTAAAATATTTATTTTTAAACATTTTTTGATTTAATATTAAGAAAATACCCTTATTTTCAATCGAAAATTCACGTGTCAAAATATCAGCATTTTTAAAAAAGTCGGTAAGCTTTTTATTTGTTAAAATCTCTACTTTCCGATAGTGTAAAAAAGTATACACTACCACGGTAAATTTTCTCAGGAAACAAATTTCCATGGGACTTGTTATTTTGCCAGAAATCGACAAAAACCGTTTTTACCCTTAAAAACTCACCCCCTTCCACTTTCCGAACCCAAATCGCCTGTAATTTATTTTTCCTTTCATTTTGTTATTTACTCTACATTTTTCAATATCTTTCATCGTTCTATAATTTTTTTGTGGTTTCAAAATTATCGACCCTAGTCTAATAAGGATTAAAATTTTTTTTTGCGTTTTCTGAGCACATTTACTATTATAATGTATAGCTTTTACACCATAAGAAAGTAGAGATTTTAACGAACAAAAGGACATTCGACTTCTTGGAAAATGCCGATATTTTGACACGTGAATTTTCGATTGAAAATAAGGGTATTTTCTTAATATTAAATCAAAAAATGTATAAAAATAAATATTTTAGAACCAAAAATTTACAGTATATTTGGGACAAATAAAGCTACGTTTTTACCAAATTCCGTGAAAAATAATTGTATTTGTAAAGATAAAAATAAAAACTAAAATCATGATTTTTAAAAAATTCACATAAATTGTGAGGTTATGTAAAGAAAGTGTAAATACAAAAGTTGTAGATCTTTTTTTATTTTTCACATAAATTCTGAGGTTACATATGTAAAAACGAAATACAAAAGTTGTACAACTTTATATTGCCTACAACTTTGCAATTTATTTTGTTTCTATTAAGATTGTAGTTTGGCCGGAAATCTAGAAAAACCGTATTTTACACTTTAACCCCCTCCTCCCCCTTCCCGACCTCGGATCGAGTGGAATTTATTTTTCTATAAATTTTGTTATATTTTCTACCTTTTTCAGTGGGTTTCATCCTACTATAATTTTTTTTTATTCATTTTTTCTTTTTTTAAAGGCTTCGGCACCGGTCTATTATGCTATCTGCACTTGATAGAAATTTTGTCAAAGTCGACTACCTAAACCCTTAAAAAAACGCCTTTGAATTACTAAAAATAATTTATAAAAATAAATAAGTATCTTAAAAATATCTAAGCACCAGACGACTATATTATCTCCAAAAACTAATGAAATAAATAATAAAGCATCTGCATCTACAACAGGTAAAAATTATTTTTCCTACCTTTCCAGAAAATCGGAGTTGCATCCTTTTGTAGCTTTTTCCGTCCACCAGATACGTAAATCAAGTTTGTATTAAAATGTTTTTCACAAATGTATCTATTTCTCAAAGATTCCTCGTCGGATACAAAAATATCAGAATTTCCACAGTTATTAATCCACTGGTTTAGAATCACAGGCTTAGCAACAGGAAATTTAAAAAAGCTAATCTCATTGTTTTTAGCTTGTCTTTTGTTGCAGCAGCCAAAATATGCACAAGCACACTTCTTAATATTTGCCATCACTGTTATAAGAGGCGAAAGTGTATTACAAATTTCCAAAGAAACAAGCAAACTAGCGTATTTCACTAGGATAGTTCCTTGTAAACCGATCAATACGGATTGCACTTGACGCAATGACGAGTTCAATGGCACGGAACAAAAATCTCGTACGAAGCGTGACTGAAGACTGATTTAATCGCTTCGACGAAGAAACGTGGTGCATGTCGACAGTAGCGCCATCTCCACACCGAGCATTATTTTTGCCACATTAAATCCCGTATGCTTGCGTATCTTTACGTACTCTCTCAATCAACTGGAGTACGGTAAATGGCTATGCCTTTCTATTTTTGTAATAGAGTTATCAAAGTTTAGCGAATCTGTCACGTTTAAAATGCTCATTTTCTAAGTTTTTAACAAGAAGCCCTATGGATGCAAGAAATCTTACATTTTCTTCTGTTAAGCTCTTTTTAGTGTTCCAAAGCTGGTTAAAATTGACAATTTTCTTGGCGTTATATTTCACAACCATAACACGTGTGCTCTGCACAACGTTCTGCAGTATACTGACACACATATCACAAAGTAGTTATTTATAAAGACTTTCTCAAATGTAATCTAATAGTAATAACTTCTCCTCTAAAGTCAACCAATTCACCATCTTGATCCAACCAGTTTTAATTTAATGTTGCTGATAATTTTGGTGGATACAGGCATATAAAGCACATTTTGAGGAATTTCTATAATTTTGAAACCAGCTGGTACTGATGGCGAAAATTCATGTATTGTATGAACAAGCATATTATTGTGATATGCGCCAGTAACGATATTACACTCGATTTTAATCACGTTAATTTTCAGAATATTTACAGGTGTTTGCGATACATGTTTAACGTTGGGCTTTAGCAAAATATTATGAAATCCCAACAATTTTCCAATAGAATTTGTCTTAGTAAAGTCAACTGTATGAGAACATTCAAGCTCACACTTGAGCGTATTAACATTACCCTTTAGGCTTAGGGTACAATTAAAATTATTGATGGCTTTATTTTTTTCCTGTATGGCCTCTTGTAGATAATCATTTATTGCACTTATTTCATATGATCCAATCGGGATTTCTAGAGTAATATCACCCACATAAAATTTGTTATTACTATTATCAATGTTGGGTATGGCGTTAAACGTTTCTAAACTGACTAAACCAAGCTCGTATTCACTAGTGTCATCTCTCAAGTAGATGGGCGGGTTATAGGTTGCTTCTAAGATGGAACTATTACCACTCAAGCTAAAGGTATGCATGACGGTTGAAGTAAGACTAAATTTATTTCTTGAGTCATCTTTATTTATAGGGTTTTAAATAGAGTCCCAAACCGTTTTTGTATGGTCCTAAATATAAACCGCTACCAGTTTTGCTAATCGCAATAGATTCCATTGTTTTGTTGTGTCTCTTTTCTTCTTCTAATCTTTCTTGCGCCGCCTTAGAATCTTTAACAGCTTTTACGATCCCTGATATTCCACCGCTAAGTGCTCCTACGGCGCTTAAGCCGGCAAAAAGTGGTATTAAAAATGGTAGAAATCCGCCGACTACAGGTAAAGGTACTACATCTGCAGGTTTTTCTTTTTCCACCCCATTGAATGCTTTCAGAGCTACTTCAGCAGCGGAGAAAAGATCTTGCGGTTTTTCCACGTACAATGCCTCCCTTGCTTTTTGAAACGCGGTCGCGAAGGGAATCCCCTTGCCTCTACGAGCAGCTTTTTCTTAATTGATTTTTCTTAAACTTCTGCATGACCGTACAGCACAAAGTCTTTGACAATACTAAGGATTGAATCAGAATGTTAAGTATATTTATATATGTTACGTTATACTATAACTGCCATCATTTAGTTCCCACCCGTCATTGAGTCAACACGTGTCTAGAGCTACATAAAGATTATTAACAATAATAACGTATTTAAGAAAAACAGTACCGTATTTAAGAAAAACAGTGCCGTATTTAGAAAAACAGTGCCGTATTTAGAAAAACAGTGCCGTATTTTAGAAAAACGGTGCCGTATTTAGAAAAACAGTGCCGTATTTTAGAAAACGGTGCCGTATTTTAAAAAACAGTACCGTATTTTAGAAAAACAGTGCCGTATTTAGAAAAACAGTGCCGTATTTTAGAAAACGGTGCCGTATTTTAAAAAACAGTGCCGTATTTTAGAAAAACAGTGCCGTATTTAAGAAAACGGTGCCGTATTTAAGAAAACGGTGCCGTATTTAAGAAAACGGTGCCGTATTTTAGAAAACGGTGCCGTATTTTAGAAAAACAGTGCCGTATTTAGAAAAACGGTGCCGTATTTTAGAAAACAGTGCCGTATTTTAAGAAAACGGTGCCGTATTTGAAAATAAAGACCGTTATCGCTTAAGCAGAGGGCTCTGGGCTATTTGCTTAAGCAGTGGGTTGCTCCAAAAGTAAATCCTAATTAGTAAAAATATATCTTTACCATGGATTTGAACAAGTTGGACAAGGATGCGAGGCGTAAAATAATTGAAGCTTCCAATAGTATTCGAAAAAAATTCCAGCTTTTAAAGAAGCAGCAACGTGAGAATGGCGAGCTAGAGTTCGACACGAATGATGATCAGCGCTCAGAAGATAAGCGGAGTTTGCAAGAAGATCCAAACATTCTTCAACTCCTTGATAAACATTCGCGTAGTGTAAAAAAATTATATGATTCAATAAAAGCTGGTCGTTATGAGAATGCTGTTATATTGGAAAATACGTATAAACCTTTGGCAAAAATAATATCCAAATCAATACAAAACACTCAATCTGGTAGACAACCATTTATACCAAAGTCCTTAAAAAGACGTCAAAGCGAAAATTTTACTCATACAGTAATAAAGAAAGCACGAACTCCTCTTAACTTTGCCAGTCCCGTTAAAAAACAAGACGATATAGCTGAACAAGAAAAAGAATATATGGATGATGAGCCGTCGGAAGATGATCAAATGATGGAAGAAGGCGAAACAGAGGAAACTGATTTAAACAGAACTATCTATGAGCACCAACCTGAAGAAAGTTACTTTGATGATGACTTTAGAGTCGACCCACAATTAAATCCTGTTCAGATTGATAGTATTCCGGAAGAATCCTTTCGAGAATATCTAGATCGAGTATGATCCGCTACCTAGAAAATATGTTGAAGGTTTTATAAAAGATACGGAAAACGAGTACGATCGAAACTATTTAAAACATGATATGGCTACTGATCATCTAACTTTCGGTGATTCTCGACTTGAATTTAACGGTCAGATATTTATGTTAAAGGGGAAAAATTTATTGGAACTCCTAGATCTATATGAACTTATATTCAAGACCAATCCGTTAAAAAACAAATTTACATCACTAGACGAGCGAGCATTTGCAAAATTGGTTTTGCTAACGAATGCCTGAGTAAGAGAAAGTTTAATGAAAACGAACAGCATGTTGGGCAAACAGAGGTGTCAAGTACATGTTAACAATTAAACCGTTACTCCTTGAAACCGTATAAAAGAGGAGCAGTAAGAAAACAAAAAGAACGCGATAAAAGAGGTTGCGAATTACAAGAGCCCAAAATCCTCAAGGCTATGGTTTACCAATTGATACTCAACATAAAATATTTAACAATAATAAAACTGATTATATTTACTGGGATGATCCAAATGAGCTTGTGGATAGATTAAGATTGTTAATGGCTAGCAAGCAAGTGGGTAATAATAACCATCAAAATGAGATAATGAGTATTATTGAAGAGTTAAAGGAAGCCGACATTATTGAATAAAAAGAGTTGATTTAGTAACATAAACACTCAGTTTCAAGATGACCTCTCGACAAGTTCGGACGTAATTTAACTCATCCGTATCATTTAACAAAAAAGCTTAAAACAGAAGATGGTGTAAAGGATAAGCCCGAAAAACAACTTGTATGGCTACATGAATATTATGTTGGTTTGCGAAAAGGGTTTGTCAAAACATCTTTTTATAAATGGCACAAAATTTGATTACTACAGGTTTCCCATTACAAGTGGAATTATTGAATATGTTAATATCGATACACCTGTTAAAACGTATATAAACGCAACAGCATATGAAAAACCAAGCGAGTTGTTACACCAGAAGTTAAATTTAAATGATTATATTTTATTTTTAGGAGATAAATTACGAACACGTACCAAAATACATGTTGAGTTTATAATTAAATATCCTATTTTATAAGGTATTATTCTAAATAATTGCTTTACTGTAACCACTGCTATTTATTGTATAAGGTATTATTCTAAGAATTATTTAGAAATATGGCAACTATGTATGTATTTTTATTTTATAATAAATGCTTTACTACAAACACTGCTTTTTATTTAGTTACCACTGTTTTTTTACCGTTTATTATCTAACCGCAGCTATGTTTGTTATTGTTGACGTATGCTTTGACCTTGAAATTACAAGGGTACGTTTAGAAACCATCTATTAGGGTAAACTGCTCTCAGATTGGTTAAAAATAATGGCTTAAGAAAAAATACGGCTCTCTAATTGGTTGAAAATAACGGCTTAAGAAAAAATACGGCTCTCTGATTGGTTGTAGTAGGGGTATGTTCAGAAAATATTATTTGGGTAAAATGCAAGGAGTATATTAATACTTATTTAAGACGTCACTGTGCGCGCTACGCCTTCCGCTTAAACCGATTGGCTTAAGCGGGGGGCGCGGAGTGCCGGGGCCCGTAATTCTTAGAATTTTAGACTTATCATGTGACAAGTTTGACCTTGAAATTATTTGCCGTTAGCAACTATTCTTTGTTCAAGTTTCATTATTCTAAGTTATAATAATAAGGCCGCTATGATTGAATTTTGCTATGGGGTTACCGTCCTAATCGCTGGTTGGTGTCTCTCGCCATATTTTAAACAGCTGTAGCGCCCTATATGGCTAAAGATGGCGCCATGCGGTTTTCGCTATTCGATAGGTATGACGTAACACTATTTTTAAAAATTTAAACCGCGCGCCAATGACTCATCATCATGGTTAAATAACGATTTTAGTCGATAGCGCCCGAACGGGATGACTTGGAATTTTCGCGTTTGCGCAGATCAATTTATGACCATAGCGCAAGTATCCTACGCATGGCAGCCATTTTCCTAGTCACGTGATTTTTGACATATGACAGGTGACAGGTGACATTTGACAGGTGACAGATGACATTTATGGTTTGACAGATAGTAGGGACCACGCCCTAAATAACGCGTTGCGCAAGATTCCTAAATTTCGAATGACGTCAGAGATTTTATCTCCCCCGGGGAACGGAGGATATTGAACTCTCCATCTCTCCTACATATATAAGGTCCCTATGAAGCCCAAAAATATATACTTTGCATTTTGCTGAGCCCACTTCGACGTTGTTAAGCCCATCACTGGGCTGAATAACGTTTTGCGTGTATATTATAACCATTACGTCACTAACCACACACCATCCCCCTTAGCAAGAAAATTGGTGGGCTCATTAGCGACCCATATATATACAAAACTGTTAAATAGTTCATCAAAACTTGCTTAAGAGGAGCGCTTTGTATGTCGGTGTATCTAAGCAGATCTGAGATGTATTATACGGTTTTAAGAAGCCCATATAATGACATCAATAATGTTTGTTGTGCGATAAGACTGGGACATTGTTTTGATTTATAATGTGTAATATGCAAATTAAAGGCGGATATGTAGTATGCTGTACAGGGTGCCCCATTTTTGATGGTTTTACAGGATATTTCGAGAAGTGTAACATACAGTGCATTTTTAAATATGTATGAAACATAGGGTTTTACATGGTAAAATTTAAAACTCATGTTAATGATATTTCTACGAAGCACATCGACAGATAGGTAGGTAGTTTAAATTTGGCAAAGTTGCGCATGTACCTGACTAAGAAAACGATACTTGGAAAGTTTTGAAATTCCGAGTAGTTCAGAGATACAGGAATAAAACCAAAATTAGCCAAAATGGTTTAGAGCTTGAGATGGAATTTCAAAATAAATTGCCACTATTTCTCCTCTATAAGATGGCATAATTACATTTCCATTCCAACGTTTCGTTTCTTCGTAACCATTATCATCTTTATTCTCTTAAATACGGACCTGGATTTTTATTTGAGTTTTGGGCAGCTCTTGACCTTCTAAAATCGACGAGTTATCACACTTATATTGAAAATGTTAACTTCATAAATTTTCCTATAATCTAATGTGTTGAAGAGAGACAGAAGATTTCTTATCTGTACAAAAAATAAATACATAAACGGGTTCAGTGTGATACATCATCAGTTTAGGAAGGTCAAAAGCTGCTCAAAACCTAAATTAAAAAACCATGTCCGAAACGTTTGATTGAAAATCTAATTATGCCGTCTTGTAGAGCGAGAAAAAGTGGCAATGTTAATGTGCAATGTATTTTGAACGGGGACTCTGTTAATTCGATTGGCCACTATTGAATTTTGATTGCTGCATATCTTGGACTCGTTTTTAGATTATGTTATTTAAATGCATCATTTGGTTATGGAAGAAGAATACAGTGTTGTAGTTAAGATTATCGGTTAGCGTATTTTTGCTATTAATTTATTGATTATTACCAACTAGTGTTTATGTACGTTTGATTTAAATAGTTTCAAGTATTATAGTTTTCGATTTAATATTAGACAAGGTGGCCCTATTTTATTTAACAAAATATTATTTTTTATTATTTTATTATAACAAACTATTAATAAAGACTCTGAATTGAATATTCGCTAGGTGCAAAGTAGGGAGTGGGAGAACCCTAAATCGATCGCAGCGCCACCGCAGCTAAAAAGAAACTTACGGCGGACGATTTGTCACCTTTGTGTTTGTCAGTTTTACCTTTATTATTATCCATACGTGACAGCATTTTAAAAATAAACAAAAAATTTGTGTTATGTCGTGGGTGATTGCTCGGAGTCCAGTTTTTATAATTAATTTGGCCACGTTTAACTGCAAAATACACAAAAAGCCTTTATTATTAACGACACTACGGTGATATTATGATTGTCTACAATGCGTTAATCAATTAGCGACAATTCATATTATAACCTTTTTTGTTTTTGTGTTTGATATTTCAAGTCCGCCGTATTGCAGCCGCTATTTGGCGCTGACCATCGCGCACCTTAGCGAATGAGCATATTATTATTACATATAATATTTTCTTCGAAACCCCAACGATTCGATTTAGAACTCCGATTTGAAACGCTCCGCCAGACACATTTATACAGTGTGGTAGCACAGTAATGAGCGAAAACTCGAAGAAACGCTCGAACACGTCGATTGGTATTTTTAGTTGCGCACATCTTTTCCAATAAAAATATATTATGCCAACTTTCTTATTTTTTAAATAGTACAACCTGTATTTTAACTGATTTTTAAATTTTGCTTAAGATTCTAAGTATTTTTGTATAATATGTAATATGCCGATTTTCAATTGTTTTCGAGAAAATGGCCTTCATAAAAAAGTGACAATTTTACCACTTTGGCAGCTTTTGACGTCTAAACGGTCTAAGTTAGAGCAAAATAACTTCGACATTCCTGTCTTATTTTTCAAAACCTATTTGATGATACTAGTCATAAGTCTTAACTGGAGATTAGTTAAAATGTCCAGTCAGTAGTTAACTATCAGTCAAGTTAACCTCCAGTTAAGACTTATGACTAATGGCATCAACTTAGATGTGAAAAAGGATGTTGAACGTTATTTTGTATGTTTATTAGGCTGAAGAAAATTGTCTAAGTAAAATTGTCACTGTCGCCATTTCTTGAAAACAGTGAAATCGGCATATAGTCTGTTATACCAAAAATACTTAGAATCTTAATAACCGCCTAGTGACTTAAGGGTCCGATACTTCGGTTTTGAGTAAAGCAAATGCTTTCTACAGTGAATAAAGTATGTCAACATTAGTAGATTTTTGAACAGACCCACCTCAAAAAGTCCTGCTGGCAGCCCCCTACCCCCTCCAAAGTTGGTTAAGGGATTGATATAGTTTTTTTTCTAATATCTTCTAAACGGTAAATGGTAAAAAACTGATTTTAGTGTCGTTAGATAACGCACAAAATTCTGCAAAATAGTAATAATTAAAATTGTATTTTGTTTATTACGTAAGAATCTCCAATATAGAAAAAGTTGGAGGAGCATCCACAAGGCATTTTTTATGATATATCTTCCAAACCGTCTACCAAACAAAAAAAATATAAGACACAAAAAGTAAGGCCAACGTTTTTCCTATCGAATGGTGTATAACATTATACTATTTTCTTTTAAATTAAAGCTACCAGTGGCGTACAAAAGTAGCACTACACCAGTATAGTAGGTAGTTAAAAATAGAAATTTTTAATGTTATACTTTTATTTATTTTTTCAGAATATTTATTACTTTAGTTTTATTAATTAGTAATATTACCTTATTGCGCATAATAGTAATATTAGAAATAATATTTTGTTTTTCGGTAAGACTCTACAACAAAAAAAAATCGAAGGGGAGTATCCATACGGCACTTTTTACCATATATCTTTCAAACCATTAACAAATAGTATATTACATTACAAGTGTGGAAAATGACTAATTTCACACGAGGTGGGAATATTGTTACACGAGGCGTTAGCCGAGTGCGACAAACCCACGAGTGTAAGAAGTGATTTTCACACAAGTAATGTACACTATTTTTCCTACGACCACAAGTTATTTACCAAAACAAATAAAAGTTGTTTGTCTTCACAGAGAAAAAATTAGAAAACAATTGAAAACTTTGCATCACTAGGGTGATATATACTTTTCCTTACTGCGATATATTATACTGTTTAAAAATATGTTTATATCAAAAATCACCTACCTAGTAGCTTTTTATCATTTTAGAATTAAAAAAGGTCCTCATTTAAAAAATATTGCATGGCTTTTTCAATGTAAATCCAGTTAACAGCCTGGTAACTCCAAATTTATTTTAAATAACAATGACAGCGATGACAGCTTTATATTATACTTTGCAACACTAGTGCTGTAAAGTACTTTGCAACACTAGTGTGATATAAGGCATTTTCTATGCATGAAAACAGTGTGCTATTTACTATTTTCACATGTGGTCGTAGGAAAAAAATAAACAACATAAACGACAACCCACAAAGTTATCATTTAGACTATTATCTTTTAAAATAAAGCTACCAGTGGCGTACCAAATTAGTACTACACCAGTAAAGCACCTAGAAATCGAAATATTTAATGTTATTCTATTAATTTTAAAAGATTATTTTTCACTTTAGATTTATTAATTAATAATTATACTTTTCATTTTATTTACTTATTTCTTTTGTTTTATAATTTGATTCATTATATTTTTAAATAAATAACAACAGTATTATAATAACTTTTATTATAAAGATAACAACAATTATGGCTTATACAGTGTGTCCCAGGATTGTAACACCTACAAGAGGACAAATTCACCAAAAATTTTGGATGGTCTAAACTAATAAATACAAAATTTGATTTCAATTGGTAATATACAGGGCAAGTTATAACTAAAAATATGAAAAATGACCAAGAATAACGTACCTTTATTTTTAAAAATAGGACCAAATTGTATAGGTAAATGTTGTAGAGAACTAAATTTTATGTCAAAATTTAAAATTAAACACGTTAAGTAAAAAAAAAAATATTTTTGTCAATTTTTTATCTCGCCCAGTTTAATACCAATTGAAGTAAAGTTTTGTATTTATTAGTTTTGGACCATGCGACCGGTCTGCCCAAAATTTCGTTTTAAAATTCAAAAATTTTTGTTTAATTTGTCCGTTTGTAACATCTATCCTGGGACACATTGTATATAACATCAATAACAAACACATTATTACACAACCTAAAATACCTAATTACAACATTCCGCACACAAACATAACCTGGTACATTTTAAAATTTTTTAAAAAGCATTTACAATTTGTGCCACAAATCTTACATTTACATTTTAATAGTGTATCAGATATTTTTTCATTTTTTAAAGTGGTCCACAGTGGTGTCCTTTTAGTATTCTCTAAAATCCATCTCCATTCAGATGGACATGGAAGTTCAACCACTGGTTGGCAGAGATTACCCCAAACAAATCCTGCTTGATAAATGCATTGAATAATGTGAAGTGCTAAAGCATTCATTGTTGGGGATAAATTCTCAACCGTTCGGTTTTTTGGGCATAAGTTGCATTCGACAAATATCAATGTTGCTACTATCAGAATGTTTATCGTAAAATGGTTACAACGAATTTTGAGATCACATTTAATTGCCGAGATGAAGGTTTTTTGAATGCTGCAATTAATTTAATGAAAGTAGCTGTAACTTCCGGAAAAGATTCCCGAGCTTCCCAACACTTTTTTTTCCTTTTCCATAAAAGGAGGACGTGGTATCGCAACCGGTTAGTGAATGAAAAAAGAAAGGGCTAGACTTTTCCATTGATTTTTTAGCAATTTTGATACACGAAATATGTCTTACATTTTTACCAGTACCAAACTCAATCCACACGTCTTGATTTTGATTTTTGTACTGGTAAATTTTTTCAGTGTAAATTGATTATTTATTATTACTAGTATGCAGAATTAGAAATAAGTATAAATTAATAAAACTAAAGTAAAAAAATTAAAAGTACAACATTAAAAATTTCTATTTTTAGGTACTATACTGGTGTAGTGCTACTTTTGTACGCCACTGGTAGCTTTTTTAAAAAAGATAATAGTATAATGTTATACACCATTCGATAGGGAAAACTTTGGCCTTTATTTTTTGTAATCCATATTTTTTTATTTGGTGGATGGTCTGGAAGATATATCGTAAAAAGTGCCGTGTAGATGCTCCCCTCCAACATTTGTTTTGTTGTAGAATTTTACTTAATCAACAAAATTACAATTTTTAGTTTTACTATTTTGCAGAATTTTGTGCTCTATCTAATGACACTAAAATCGGTTTTTATCATTTACCGTTTAGAAGATATTAGAAAAAAAGTATATCAATCCCTTAACCAACTTTGAGGGGGGTGGGGGTGCCAGCAGGACTTTTGAGGTGGGTCTGTTCAAAAATCTACTAATGTTGACATACTTTATTCACTGTATAAAGCATTTGCTTCTACTCAAAAACCGAAGTATCGGGCCATTTTTGAACAATAAGTCACTAAGCTATTAAAGGCACGATAACTAATGTTTCCGAAATATACAGAATTGCAAAAGCGAATTCCCAGACCGAGATACATTTTACACGGATAATAAAGATAACAAATCTTAAAATAAATATGCAGTGTTTGTATCTTTTGATTTCAGCGCGAAAAACAAAGTGGGCTTTATAGAAAGCAAATAATGTTTATTGTATCTTTGAGCCCATACCTCGGGTTTAAGAGCGATTCACGGTCGATGGTAGGTTAGACGTTCATGGAAAACGGAACGCAGGATTTTTCTGAAAACTTAAGCATCTTACATTTTCTTACTTGTTCTATCGATCTAAAATATTTTTAGCATTGCAAACGTTGCCGCTTCTATCAAAAAGTCCTAGAAACTTTATTTTTTTAAATGTGAACACCTCCTATATTAACAAGTTTTTATATTCGCGCTTTTATTACAATACTTTTTTGTTAATATTGCCCTATACCTGTCTCTATCGGTTTTCGAGATAAAAAATAATTTGTGGTTAAATATGTGTCCAAAACATGGCCCTGATTAAACTTAAGTAAATTAGTGCTCCCAATTCATGAAAAGTTGATGTTTTGGTGGTAGTTTAGACAGACACGATGTATTTAATTTACACTGGGAAATCGGCTCCATATCATACAGGACGTGCTAAAATTACTATTATTTCCGTTATTCTTGAAAAGGAGTCAAAAAATCATTTTTTCAAATGAAACCCTCTGTATATTACTCGATCAAATAAAAGATGAAGAAGAACGCTTTAAATGTATCCTGAGTTAACACCAATGAACTGAGCTTAATGTTTCCATGGTTACTTAAAATCAAATTCTTTAAAAATGATTTTTCGTAATAAAGCGGCTTTATTACGAAAAATTATTCTTAAAGAATTTAATTTTAGGTAACCATGGAAATATTAAGCTCAGTTCATTGGTGTTAACTCAGGATACATTTAAAGCGCTTCTTCATCTTTTATTTGATCGAGTAATATACAGAGGGTTTCATTTGAAAAAATGATTTTTTGACTCCTTTTCAAGAATAACGGAAATAATAGTAATTTTAGCACGTCCTGTATGATATGGAGCCGATTTCCCAGTGTAAATTAATTACATCGTGTCTGTCTAAACTACCACCAAAACATCAACTTTTCATGAATTGGGAGCACTAATTTACTTAAGTTTAATCAGGGCCATGTTTTGGACCATATTTAACACAAATTATTTTTTATCTCGAAAACCGATAGAGATAGGTATAGGGCAATATTAACAAAAAAGTATTATAATAAAAGGGCGAATATAAAAACTTGTTAATATAGGAGGTGTTCTATTTAAAAAAATAAAGTTTCTAGGACTTTTTGATAGAAGCGGCAACGTTGCAATGCTAAAAATATTTTAGATCGATAGAACAGGTAAGAAAATGTAAGATGCTAAATTTTCAGAAAAATCCTGCGTTCCGTTTTCCATAAACATACTTTTAGGAAAAAAGGTAACTTTAAACAAAAGCTTAATTATTTTAAACGGTTTAAAAAAAAAATAGCATCTTCACTTTTATATTATAAAGCTTTAGCAAATATGATGAAATGAAATATTACCTTTTAATTTGGTTTGATTTTTGTTTTAATGCAACTTTAATATCTAACTTAGAAAAAAATAACAATTTCCATAAATCTAATAAACTGGTTCTAAAAATAGACACATATTTGTTTTCCAGGAGCGGTGTATATTTTATATTTTTAACATTTTCACTTAAACTGGTAAATTAATATGCATTTTTGCCAATTATTGGTTTTTATTGGAAACGGGTTTTTATTTCTGGTAAAAGCGAAAAATGATAAAAGCATTATCTACCTATACCGGGTGTCTATAGACTTATTAGACAAAGCCATAACGCCTAGATTATTAGACATATCAAAATAAGACTTGGTATAGGTAAATGATATAGAAAGAGAGAAGAGTTTTCGCTTATTTCTAACGTTTTGCTTACTTCTAGTTTAAACGGAAACGACACAAATGTTAAATTTTTTAAATGAAACACCCTGTATGTTTTAACATTTTTGGATTTATAAGGCATTTGTAACTAGAAACTTGACATTTTTAAAAGTTTTTACTTCTGCTTGATTTTTAAAGAGCCATTTATATTATTGCATCTAGGTGGCTATGATTTTTTATTTATGACTTTATTTTTAATCCCATCGCAGATAAATTGGTATTGTTAGGTTTCTCAAAATAATTTTTATTTTAAAAGTACTTGTTTAAAAAGGGATGCTATTAAAAAATAAGAGTTAGACATAAAAATGTAAATTTGCCAAATTGTTTACATTGTTACATTGTCTTTTATTTATAACTATTCTTACGTTTCCGGCAGTCCAACCTCCTGTTTATTTTCAAGTGTAAACCAGTTTATACTTGAAAACGGACAGAGATAGGGACTGTCTGAAACGTTGTCTGAATAGTTATAAATAAGAGACACAATGGAATCCCGAAATTCCTTTAGTATCACTGATGAAGAATCATTGTCTACCACATTTAGCCACAAAAACTTTGCGATTATATTTTTTAATATTACCCAGGGTCACTAGATTAATTTGGGCCCAATTATGGCCCCTAGATGCAATAATTAAAATGGCTTAAAAAAAATAGGTAAGCTTAAAAACTTTTATTAAATAATATAATCTGACTAAAAAGTGTAACAAAAATCCAAAATTTTAAAATATACAAGGTGTTCCATTTAAAAATAAACCTTTTTGGTTAAACTGGAAGTGACTGGAAAGTCAAAAATATGCGTAATCTCTCCTTTACCTATATCATTTACCTCTACTAAGTCTCATTTTAATATGTCTAATTCTCTATTAGTTATGGCCTGTCTTATAAATTCATTGACACCCGGTATAAATATAAAAAGGTTATACTTGTAATGTAAAATTGTAAGTATTTTGTATTTTACTATAATTTATAGAAAAATAAAATAAATTAAAGTTTATTCAATGATATTTATGTATAAAAGAACAAGAAGAAGTTTTAAAATAATTAAAGTTTTTTTAAACTTCAGATAAAAATAAAATATTATGCCAAATATAACTGCAAAAATAGTTTGGAACAAAATCAATTTGACATTTACCTATAAAATATAATTTTCGTTACCTACCAGATGTTTCACATTTTACCCAAAATTGTTTTATAAACAATTTTAACCTATATGGATTTTTTTCTATATTTGAGAATGCCGAGAAATTCAAGTAATTTTAGGTCATAATCTTGTTACAATAATTTTGTCCTATATTATATGTCAGGATTCCATATGCCAGTCGTTATTGATTAAATACATAATATAATATGGTAGGGGACCCCAAGAGGGGATTTTGGATTCACTACAGCGCGGTAGATTATTATACCGGAGGATACCTTACACCCGGTTAAGAAATGCTTCCACCAAATAGGAGCTCCGTATACAGATGCCGATCAAACTCCTTGAATTTACTACAGCGCGGTCGATTATTATACCGGAGGTACTACACCGGTTAGTATCTCCACCAAATAGGACTCCGTATACAGGGTCGAACATAACTGCTACACAGTGTATATTCCACTACTCTGACAATTTGAGAGTGACGTAAAGAAAACAGGGGGCTACAAAAAAACGTCAGTTTAACATGTTCGAGCGTGGCTATTTTTATTGTTGTAAAGAAAATAATTTAGCGGATAACGAAAAAATATATGATCCGATACAACCCAAACGATTTTCACAAGCCAAAATAATAATAGTATATTTTTGACATATTTAAAACTTTATAGCCACTTCCTCCACCGATGAAAAGGTATACATTATATAACATTTTTTTTCTTATCATCTAAGGTTTGCAACCCAATAGGTCTCTATGACGCTTCGAGTAAATCCCCATTTAGCATCGTGGGCTCCCCTACTAATATCAAAAGTTGTGTCATGCCTTGTTTTTATATCTGTGTTTTTTTTTCTGTAAATATTTACTTAATATTTTTAGTATTTTTTTTTTAATAATTTAATAACTAAAGCTCTTTATGTATTTGTCAGTCATTTCAAATTATTTTGGTTTTTAGGAGAGCAAAAACTATAAAGATATTAGGGTTTTTCGGCTGAAATATTGATTGTGTAGTATCAAATTGTCGTTAAAACATATTTTTATACCAAGCACTGTTTTGTTTAAAGAAGGGTAAAAGTTGGTTGTTTATTTTTTTTCAAGTCGTTATTTTATTTTTAAATCCCTCTTTATCAATAAAAAAGCTTCTATATAAACCTAATCGTATTTTAAAATAGACCATGACAACGTCTAATCTTATCTCGGCAACGGGAATTAAAATAAGTTAGGGTTATAAAAAAACGTAATGAAAAACTTGAGGCTTAACGTTTTTTTTTAAGCAAATACCGAGTTTTAAATTAAAATGATTAGATTAGAAAATTTGGCTAAAGGTATACAGAGTATACACTCTGTAACAATTCTTTGTTTTGTTGCAACTTTGTAATGATGTCAACCATCTTGTATGTAAGTGTAGTCTAAAAAGTCAACTTCTTCAAATATTTTTTAGCTTGTGGTGGGAGAGATCACTGACATTTAGAAGAAAACATATTTTTCAAATATCACCAGCTTTGCGTTGTCATTTTTATTATCCAGTCACGTTTTGATAAGATCGACCTTCTTATGTATTTTATACCATCTGTAAAAAAAAAAAATAAATACCTTGGGCGCAACCTGAAGCAGATTAACTATAAACGAAACAAAAGTGGTATCTTTTCTTCAGAGAGATAATTAAAATCACCAACCGCAGACCGGATTCGCCTACACTGTACTAATGAGAACCAAAATATTTTGAAACTGGTCTGCAAACTGGTGATCTAAATTAACTTCGAAGAAAAACCGGACAGTGTTCCTATGGATGTTACCTTGCAGTGCAAGGAAATACCAAGCAGTAAGGAGCTAAGCTCTTTTTAATTTTTGTATAATATAAAATAACTTTTTAATTCTATTTTATTATTCACTTTAAATTAAACATTTAAAAAGCTTAAACAAAGGTCAAAACTAAATGAAATAAAAATTGTTTACAACGTGATTGTTCATTTAATATTTTAAAATAAAATCATGTAATTTTTCTGAATTAATAAAAATATACTTATTTAATGTAAAAAAATATAATGTTTTTACAAGGTAGGCCACAACTAAACAAATATTTGTATTGTTCTTCATTTAAAAGAACAAAAACCTGGTAAAACCTTTTATATTATCCTAACAAATACAACCTCAATTGTCTTTAATTCACATAAATATTTCTCTAAAGCACAATTAAAGAGAATTGTGTTTTGCCTATTGTAGGTAAAATATTATTCTGCTTACAACATAACGAGATAATGTATATCCAAGCGAAGTGGATTCCATATAACTGGAATATCAGGCGGAGCGCCTGGACGGTTAATATAAAATATAAATTATGCCATAAAGTTTCGGTGATGATGCTTCTACTTTTATTAGAGTTTGCGGATTGTTAGTCTTTTAAAATTCGGATTTATATTAATAATTTTTTTTTGTTTTCACGATTGTGTAAGACAAGTTATTATTTTACCTGAAAAAGTACAGGGTAGCGCCTGTTCGTTGACCTTGCAGGAGTATCGCGAAAACTAAAAGAGATAGGAGAAATCTGGTTGCACAATCTCAATTTTGATTTTTGAAATAAATGTGGTAAAAGTGAAGCACAGCTAATTTAATTTGTTTTAAAGATACAGAGTCATTTTCAAATTTTGTCAAGTTGGTCAAGCACTTGTGTCAGCTAATATTAGAGATAGAAAAAAACGTAAATGGAAACGGTTTAGGGATTTTTACGTAGAATTTAGTGGCGTACTTTTATTTTTTTCCTTGACTTTTTTTTGAAATGATTACCTAAACTGACACCGTCGAACAGTGACATTGTTCTTATAAGACTTCCACTTTTCGTATTATTCACCATGGAGCCTGGTACAGCCACTTTGATAACTCTTGTGACGCAGGCTAAACTAGTCAGTGGAGGGTCCAGGTAAGTGTCACGAAAAGCAGAAGTTCGTTCTTCTGTCGAAAAAGGAGATATCTTTTTCATAAATTATGACGACAGTAGGGATTTATTTAATTAAGGTTTACATTCAGTCTTACATTGTTTACTAAAATAGCTGTTTTCTGAAATTTTTATTATTTTTGAAAAGTTTGACACCTTGTATATTTAGTTAATTATACATTAAAGCAAAAATTATTTATAATTTTACAGGATCATTAAATTAGGTGTTCGTTATTGGTAACTTTGATATTAGTAAAATATAAAATTGCTGAAATTATTACAGTTGTATATGTGTAACGCTCTTAAAAATAAAGGACTGAAAAAAACAACTGACAACCGTGTTTTTGAGTTACAAAGTAAAACACAATTTTTTAAAATTGACACCTTTTATAATTTATCACCATTTGAAATATTTAAATAATAACTTCAAGTCCACTTGTAACACATTCAATTTTAATTAATTTCGAAAATATACAAATACTAAATATACATTTTAAACCTAAGCTACGGCACAAAGATTAGAGCTTATAGCTTAAAAATGTAAATACAGGGTGTCTCTAAAAGGTCTTTACAAAATTTTACTACAAATTACTTGGACCTTGGACCTTGTAATAAAAAGTTTTTAGAGTAGGGAAACAAAATATGCTAATGTTTTTGTCGTAAGATATACTTGATATATATTGCTACGAGCAACCGTTTCTAAAATAATATTTTAGATTAAACCTTTTATTCTATACATAGGTTTACCATTGCATTTATTCAGGATTTATCTAGGCCACCTGGTAGTGTCCAAAAAGTCTGAACAAAATGCTACAACAATTTGTTTGAGCCAAAATACAACCTACTACTTTTATTTACTTTAGTCAAAAGGCTGCTGATTTGCGAAATAAAGGGCGTCAAATTTTCCATTTATTGAAAGATACAGCCTGTATCACACAAACGGTCAACTTTTTACCTAAGGCAAATTAACATTTATCGTTGTATTTTGGCGTAAGGAAAGTATATTACGAATTTTTTAACATCTCTTAGAAAAACTCGGGTGGCCTAAATAAAGTGTAAGGACATGCAAAGATTTTTTTCTGTGAAAGAAAACGTTTCATCTAAAATATCTCAGAAACGGCTGCTCGTAGGGATATTTACCAAGGGTGCCATTTTGTGCAGAAAATTTGAAAGAATACTAATTATCTACTAGATTCACAATAGGTATACTGAGGCACAAAAAAATAATGACACTTTTAACAAAAGCAAAGTAATGCAGTGGCTTCTTCTTCATTTCACAGCAAAAATATAAGTTGCTTTCGGTTCCTCACTAACCATGTTTTTATGTTTGGTTTTTAAATTTTCGATGCGAAATAAAATATTTAAAAATATCTTAAGTAAAATAAAAACTAAGATAACCTGTATCTTGCAAACGATTAACTTTTCGACTTAGGTAAATTACGTTAGATCGTTGTATTTTGAATCAAGGAGTCTATGGTAGCAAAATTTTGACATAATTTTTTTTTTTTTGATTTTATATACATATTTTTAAAAGAATATATAAACACATTACTGGCTATTTTTTTAGGCAAAAAAATTTAGTTTACTACCACCTAAAAGTGGCCATACTATTAGAACTGTTTTAAAATTAAATCTATTACATGTTTTTATAAACATCTTTTAAATGGCAAAAAATCCACAAAGCATTTAAAAAAATGCTATTTTGCTATGAAAAAAATTTTAATAAGTGACCTGTTTGTTTGTAATGTGAATTACTGTTTTTTAAACTTTTAAACTTTTGTTGACCGACGTATGTACTCCAGGGCTATGACTCCTGTTTGTGACAAGTAGCACTGAAGATGGTTTTACCGAAGGCGCTCTGCTACTCTTATTATTATTTAATAAAAATTTTGCACGGAAATACACCACTTTCATTTCTTCTTACTTCAATAGAACCGCATTCTGAGGTTTAAAAATGTTCGAAGTCTTGTATATTCAGACAAGTGCATGCAATATGTTTTAAAAGGAAATTATTGGTTTTTCTTTAGACAACATGAAAGCTATTGAAATATTGTCATGTTCTTTATTGGTTATGTTTGGTTTGCTTTTTATGTTATATTATTCAGTCCTATACAAAATATTTCTAAGAAAGCATTAGATGTAATTTGCCATTTATTTATTATTATACTAAGTGTAAGAATTTATTATAAAAGCCATAACTCGTAAAGTCTAAGATTCGAATAGGAAGCGACCTTCACCCATCTTTTTACCGGATAAAGATGGTACTTTATTAAAGATAGTATTTAAACAAAAGTTTTGTCATGGGTTGCCCAATGCTATGCTTAATTAAAAAAGTAATTTTTAAAACTTTGAGTGACCCTCTATAATGTAAATTTTTAGTTTTTTATTGTTTAGTGACCGTACGAGTATATTAGTACATCTTGTTTCGTCGATTATTATTTTAATAATAAGACTTTAGTAAGTTTTGAAATTTAAAAAAAAAATGGTAATAACTAGCATACGTATAAATTTAAAAATATAGGAGTTGCCATTATACAAGGTGTGTTAAAAATTTAATTAAATATGGTCCTGGCCAAGTTTTTAAGGCAACCCTATGGTGATACCTTTGTTAAAATACTGTCTCTAATATAAAACAAAACAGATGGGTAAGGGTCGCCTTCCATTCGGATCTTGTACTATTAGATATATCAAAATGAGAACTTTAATAGGTTATTAATGTTCCGGAAACACCTTTATAAAAACAGCAGTTTTTATACCTTTATTAAGAAAGAAACGTAAATATGGTTACAACGACAAAATCTTCAGTTGTCAATGTTTTGAAGTTTACAGCACAAAAGTCGAATCTATACTACTCAAATCGGAGATTTTCGTTGCCCTTTTATAGTATGGTGGAGAGTAAAGACTGATCTAGAATGTTGGAGAAACATCGCAAAAATTCAATAGTGCAGGATGGCATAAAAGTTCTCAATGGATAATTCGGGCGTTTTCGGAAACCTTCGAAAGTGATGAGAGAACTAAGGTAACTTATTTAAATAAATTATCAGACTAAATTAAAAGGTCCCACCTTTATACAATTTTATAAACTAAAAACACTTATTTTTAATGTCCGTAACATTGCCTCCTCCCAAGTTTTGATCGTCTTGATCAAGTATCTTCACTATCTTGATAGCGGCTTAGCATTTTTAGATGTACTTCTTTCATCTTTGCCTGTTGACTCTTCTGAATAGGGTACACCAGATCATTATGCCGTGTCACTACTTTACATGGTCCCTTCCATGACTTCTGTAGTTTTGGTGAACGCTTTTTGGTTTTTCTCGTATTGTATAACCAAACGTTTTACTCTTCTTCTGAGTCTTCAAACCTTGCTTGAATAGTGATCTCTGAACTTGGCGGTAATGTGACATCTTCTGCAAGTACCACTTCTCGAATTCATTTTACATTACTTTTTGGTAATCTTATCACAATTTCTTCATTGCTAGTTCTCAGTATCCGTTGTCGACGGTCTAGTACAAACTTTCGATTTTCCATAATGTCAAGGCCGAGAATAACTTCGTTCAGTATATCGCAGTGAGCTATGATGTTTGGCCTCACCATGGTATGTGTAGAACCAGTATTTAGTATCATCTCGCATTCTCGACCGCATTCATTTCCAGGTACTACCAAGCTGGGGCCATTGTTCTGTAACCGTGATACCCTAATTGTTGTTGTTGATGGTTCTTGGTAACACTCAGCTAGCTCCCGCCTCTTGAACTGGGAATCTTCTGCACTACTAGAAGGGACCTAAAAACTGGATCAATTTTTCTGTATATGCGCCTCTTTACCACGCTTTCAACTTTTGATGATATTTCTTTTTCTAAATGTAATTGTGTCGTCTTTTTCAGTTTGTTGATTACGTATGATGCACCGCAATTGCAACTTCTGTATCGCTCTGGTCAAATTATTATTTGGATTGCCATCTTCCGGTACATAATTTGTTCTTTGAAGTCTTGCCTGAGTTCATGATGTCCGCTTTGCTGTTTCAAACTGAAGTGCGTAAGCAAGTGCTTCAGAAATTTTCTTAAGTCTGGCCATTCTTAATGCTTGACTCATATCTTAACTTGACTAAATTAAAAGGTCCTAACTTTATAGGATTCTATAAACTAAAAACACTTTTTCCGTAACAATAGTATTTCCTTTCAGACACTTCCGGTGTAGCCGAAAATGACTTTAATTTTGAATTTTGAAATGTAACACCCTATATATTTATTTATTTTTTGATTTCTGAGACAATTATAAGTCAGAATGTGGCATTTTAAAAAGTTTTAAAGTCTAATTAATTTTGTTAAGGCCATTTTTATTATTGCATCTGGGTGGCCATAATTAAATTGCAAATTTTGTGTTACTAATATTTTTTTATGGCAAAAAATTTTTGAGAAAAATATTGTTTGATGAATTCAACGATACCAATTTATTTGCGGTCGGATTGAAAATAAAGTTATAATTAGAGGATTATATCTATCTTAAAGCAATACTATAAAAGGGTTTCAAAAAATCCAATAGGCTGAAAAGCACTTAAGAAATTCAGGTTACTATTTGGAATTGTTTTAGAAATCTAAGAATGTTAAAATGTGAAGAGTGTTTGTTTTAAAAATTCAAAATTGGAGGTATTTGCGGTTAAACCGAAAGCAAGGAATACACATACATAGAAGCTCCTAAGTGAGATTTCAGCGTACCCTAAAATTTTAGTACCTATCCTGACCACCAGATAGCGAAGGTTACATGTCGTTTGGCATTGGACCAATTAGAAAATTGGTGGATGTCCATGTCAAGTTTCTATTGGTCAATTGGACTATCTTTGCTATCTGGTGGTCAGGGTAAGTACTTAAATTTGAGGGTACGCTGAAATCTCACTTATAAGCTTCCATGGATGTGTATTCTTTGCCGAAAGTATCAAGAAAGTGAGAATTATATGATAACTCTCTTCTTTTTATACCAATTACTTATACCAATTCTTGTTTTAATATGTGTAATACTTTAGAAGTTATAGCTTGTCTAATAGATTCGTTGACACCTGGTATTAAGCTTTTTAGCTACAAACTAGACTCCTGGACAAAAAACACCGGAAAAAAAAAATTGCTAAAATTTAGTTCTAAATAACTGTTCGGTTTTGTGACCGATTTTAATTATCTTTTTATCCAATAATAGCTTTTGCTATCAAGACTTATGTTTAAAATGGGGATTGCAAAAGTTATATAGAATTAGGTGTCATACAGGGAGAAGAAAAAATGTTGCATTTGGACCAAAATTTGGAACACCCTGTGAAATAATTTTTCGTCACAATTTTTTACCAGTGTTTTAAATTTAAAAGCCCTATCTTTTCTAAACATTTTTTTTATTTATATCAATATCTTTATTCTAAAAGAAAACACACAAGTTTTTAATAAAGACAATAAAATTTTTGTACGACCGGGCGTAAAATACAATTTTACGCCTCCATTTTAGGGCGTAAAACTGCACTTTTACGCCCTAGGGCAAAAACTATCAAAAGCGCCCGCATTTATAAATGAGGGTGTAAAATACCACTTTTACGCCCTAGAGCAAAAAAGTATCAAAAACGGTGGCATTTATAAATTTATGAAACATTAATAAAATTAAATAATGCCCCATTTTTTTATACAACATTAATTTGATTAATTAAACATTTTTTAAAAGTATAACTTTAATTTGAAACATTAAAAGCTGGGAAATTTTTTCTAACGACAGAGAATGCTTTTTATAATAATTTCAGTCGTACAAAAATATTATTTGCACTTCTGGCGTAAAGCACTTTTACGCCCACATCTGATTGTTGCTCTCACCAACCTCGGGCAACAACTTTTAGCCGCGGGCGTAAAAGTGCTATTTTACTTGGTATAAAAATATCTATTTTGTGTGCTTATACTTTTAAACCTTTCTTAAAATTTTTATTCCTAATTAAAAACAAAATAAAAACATTGGTTTGTTAAATTGATTTTGTATTTTTTAAATCAGTACTCAGATTTGTGTTATCTATTAAGATATACAGGGTATGACAAAAGGAATAATTTCAAAAAAATAAGACCCTGTATATTATTTTACAAGTTAAAAGATCTCTTAAAAATCTTTTAAAAAATACTAAATTTCATATACTCATTTTTAATAGTTACGGAAATATGACCTTCCAAATGTTAAGTTTACCTAATATGTTTGCATTATACCGTATATTTTGACATATGTACATAATTAAATTGCAATGTTTTCTTTAAAAATTTGTATTTCCTTTTAGAATGAAAATACCGATATAATTACAAAAATAAATGTTAAGAAAAGATGGAGCCTTAAAATTAAGTATGGTAGAAAAAAATTGTGACGTTACTTTATTCTACAGCTTGTTCGAAAATTTTTGATTGAAATGCAACACTTGGCCCTTCGCTGTTTAACACCAAATCCTATAAAACTCTTTGCATTCCCCATATTAAATAATAATTTTGATTAAAAGAGCTACAACTGGACCAAAAGATACTTAAAATAGGTACAAAAAAAAAACAAAAAGTTAATTAAGATTGAATTCGAACAAAATTTTTTTTAATCGGTTTTTCTGTCCAAAAGTGTATTAAAGATTTTGCAGATATTTTTTTAATTTATGCCAACAAAGACATAAAAGTGCCTCGTAACGGAAGGCAGATTACCAACAATGGCGAGGTTTTAGTAATTGACGTAAATTTCGCTTGCAAATTGAATGTAATGGTCATTTATCATTAAAGTTTATCCTAGCTATAACATAAATTATGATTATCATTGGCTTTATGCAACCATCATAAAATATACACATTAAGTGAAGTTGCTAATTACGGGCATTGTTGTTTAAATTTTAAGATATTCAATAAGTATAAGTAATTATAAAATACAGGGTGTCCAGTTACTCTACCGATAAACTTCTATAAGTAATTCTACAATAAAAAATAGAAACAAAACTTAATATTATAAACATACAGTGCGTTTACGGATGACTTAATTATACCTGAAAAATATTGTGACGTGTATTTTGGATACATACAGGGTCACTTTACGTCACTGGGGCAAATGTACCATATGAAACTATCTTCTTGGGACCATGAGACCGGTGGACCTTCAAAACTAACTTTGCATTTTTTTGTTTTTTAATTATCTTAACTTATTTGACTAACTTAATTTAGTACGGGCATACCCCCACTAGGGGTTGCCCGTACGGAGCTTAACTAAAACTTTAACTTTCTACTTGACTTCACTGACTACTTCTTATTTGATAAAATCCCTCTAACTTCTTTTCTCTCTTTTTTAAATATCAAATTTTCCAGTGTTTGTTTTGCATTTCTACGCTACCCAGTTTGTTTAATGTTTTTTATTTTATTATTATAAAAGTAACCTAGAAAATTGTTGTGTAATTTATACTTTTAAGACCTTGACACCTCACGTATATTTTTATGTAGCAAATTTCCCAATGTTAAGTAAACTAATTAAAATGTATACTTATTTTAAAATTCCCAAAAATGTATATTTTTAAAATTCCCAAAATGTATATTTTTTTTTACTAGGTGTTCACAATATATATTTTTAATATATTGAACACAAATTATTCTTCTTAAAAATTTTTGCAAAAATTTTATTTAAAAAAATGAAATATTAAGGACGTTCCCTAGAAGTAGTACGACCATTAAAGCCTCTAGAGACGCCGATACATCTAGGAGTTAGTTATAAGTTTTTCTTCTCCTATATTGTAAAGAATATATGTTTTGAAAAGTTTTTAAGGCTATATTTCCTTACATAGCAACACTCGAACTCGGCAATCAGTCTACAAAAAGCTACAAATTTAACTTTTAACATTCATATAAATAATTAATTAAATTTTGTTAGATTGTAATTTAAAATAAACTTTAAAAAATGTATTAAAAATTGTCTCTTTTATGCTTTTACAAAAATATTGACCTTAACTCATACGGAAAGTAACTTTCTCGCACCTCACTGTTTCGGCAGTTTGCGTGCGGAAAAGTATAACTTTCCGCACTTGTTAGTATAATAACAATTAAAATATAATAGGAAGGATATTCCTATTAAAATTAAGAGCTTATCTTTGCCGAGCAATGTCTGAAGATGTCTAAAAACCAAACCATCAGTGTTAGAAGTCAATATAAATATACAAGATTTTTAATAAGTACCTATACTTTGTGACAATTTTGTGCTTAAAATCAAAATAATTTTTAAACCCGTTACTTTACAAAATAAGGAAACTTTACAAAACGCATTTACATCCTTAAAAGTATAACCTTTTTTTTGTGTGTTTTATTATGTAATTTTTAATGTCATTTTTTAAACTTCTTTTCCTGAACCTAATAACTTGGTAAAATTAATTTACATTTTTATAAAATGCTTTACCATTACCGGTGTCCACCCATTTCCTTGACAGTCGTAATTTGTATTAAAGCCACCATAAATCTTAATAATAAATTCACCTTTAATTTCACCTTTAAATGAAATAAAAACCAATTATTTTATCCTTATATTGGAAATCCATCTTTCACTTCAAGAAACTGTATGTGTTCGGGTAATTAATCAGGTTTAACTGGGTCTGCATTGCTTTTTTTCATAATACTAGGTGTTTCAAAAGAAATGCTTCGAATTTGAGAGTCATTTTTTGTCAAAAGAAAGGCTACTTTGAAGGTAGGTTCTGTATTGATTCAGAGGATTTATTTAATTGATGGTAGTTACTTGGGTACACGCCAACTCAGATCGTTTTTCTTAAACAAAATAAAAAAAAAGGAAATAAAGAAAAACCACCCCGAAATGAAAAAAAAAAACACATACAGAAGTAACTAGAGAACTAAAAATCGACGTTTCGATGGCAAGTCTTCCCACCGTTGTCAAGATAAAAGTAAATAAAAATAAAAAATTTAAAAATTAACTACATAGGCGACTTACAACAACAATAATGATTAGTTAGGCTTGTTTTTAATTAAAATTAATACAAAAATCCTAATAAAACACTTGAATTGATACATGTCATACGTTTTGTAAAGTTTCCTCATGTGCGGAAAAAATGCTACCACAAATCTCTGAGGCTAAAAATGACGATCTACCCAACTTACCATAGTCCAGAAGTGGATAATTTTGGAGATACAGGATTTATCCCGGTTTTAGTTTTTATAACGAATTTTGTCAATATTTCCTGTAATGTCACAATATAAGGTTAAAGGGGGTTTTGTGAGGTGAGAAATATGAACCTGCTATCAATTTTATTAAGAATCCTAGAGGGCGCTTTCTGCGGTATTTTGCAAAAGTAAAAACGAAATAACTTTTAAGCCACTCTGTACGTAACTTTAAAATACAAATTTTTATTCCTTAACATATGTTTCATAAAAAGGTATACGTAGTAAATGATTGAGTCGTTTTTGAGATATTTGGATTTAAAAATTCACTTCCTGTTTGCCAGGTCTAAGCTATGCAGGGTGTTTTAGAATAAGATGCTAATTTTTAAGAGTATAAATTATTAGGTGATTTTAAAAAGAAGTTTAAATAAAACTATTTTCTAAATTGCTTACCTTTTGAGATATAGAGTGGTAAAGTATAAAAATATGCTTATTGACCACTCTGTAACGCAGAAGTTAAGTCATTTAGGACATAGGTTTATTGGACTTAAAAAATCACCTAAGGGTTCATACTCCTAAAGATTGGCATCTTATTCTAAAACAACCTGTATAGCCTTGACCTGGTCAAATAGGAAGTGATTTTTAAATCCAAATATCTTAAAAACGCCTGCCAAAATCAACTTTTACCACATGATGTATACCTTTTTATGAAAAATATGTTTTCAGAATAAAAATTTGCATCAAAACTTACATACAGAGTGTCTTAAAAGGTATTTCGTTTTTCATTGCAAAGTACTGCAAGGAAGCACGCTTTAGGGTTTACAATAAAACTGATAGCAGATTCGCATTTCTTACCTCCCAAAAACCTCCTTTAGCCAGAAATTATGACAATGCGTAATATCGACAAAATTATTAATAAAAAAACTAAAAACTGAAATAAATATTTGAAACAGGGCTCTACAATTTAAATTTTCAAGATATCTTGGTGTTTAAATGGGGTGAGTTTAAAGGGCTCGAAAAAGGTGGTAAATAGAGGTTTCATCTTGCCAAATCTCCAGTATTTTCGGAGTAGTTTGAACAACAAGAGTGAAAAATATGAAATTGTAAAAAATCGTTTTTCACTTTAAGCCCAAATTCTGAAATTAGGCATTTAAAATAGGCAAAACTTCTTGGATGTATTACAAATACAGGTATAAAGGGAATTGCAAAGGGTGAAGGTTAATTTTAATTAAGCAGGTAGTTGGGAGGTTGTCTTAATTGATTTTTCGTAGAAAAAACTATAGATACCAACCTTATCTTTATCATAACTAATAAATTTTCATCCAAGAAACCTAAAAAAATGTAATTAGGTACTTTTAAAAGATTTTATAGGATTTTTTTAAATATGTAGCAATTTCTTGTTATTTGACTTTAAATCTAATAAATTTTACATTTAAGGAAAAAAGGTAATAATTATCTTGGTTTAAGTTGATCGTAAAAAAATATAATAAACAGTTTTGTTTGCCTTTGTAAAACACACAATTTTGCTCTTTACAGTTATTTTAATTAAATGCATAATTTTCGATTTATTCGCGTAAACCTCATAAAACTTTGATTTTATTGTAAAAATAATTACTTTTAATCGCAAAAAACTTAAAAACTATTAGTTTTAGAAAATTATATAAAAAGAAATTGTTTAAAATCCTCATTATTAATCAATTCCAGAGTTTTAGCGCCCTTAAGGTAAATGTATATTTTGTTCTTTGGAATATTTCCTACATTCTGTTAAAATTTCAATTTGATTTATGCAGGGCCATAAAATTGCCAGGTAAAATGCCTTTTCTGTACTATTTTAAAGTTAGTTCAAACTCCATTTTTATTAATTAAAAATTTAATTAATATTTAACATTCGCATCGTGCTAGCCTAATGCTTTTATTTGGCTTAAGTGTGTTAAGCACTAGCACATAAAGGATTAAGCAAATAATACCTGTCTATAAACATCTTCCTGATAATATAATACATTAGTTTCGCTTTCTTGTTGCTTTACACTGTTTTCTTTATTCACATTCGCAAATTTTCCAAATAAACAATAAATTCATGATGTTGTTATAAATTGATATTACCCTTAAGTTTAATGGTTGGTTTAAAATTATTTAATTACATGCTTTTCGGATAAAAACTTCTCTTAAAATACCATCTATGTGGTATAAGAGAACGTTTTTAGCAAAAATAATTTATTAGTCGTATTTTTTAACAACCATATATTTTTATTAAAATATTATATCGAAAAAAATGTTTTTGTTTTCTTTTCTTTTTTTATCGCAAATTTTGTATAACATCGTTATTATTAATATACTGTTTAATAATATTTTTATATTAAAATTCACCTACCTAGTAGCTTTGTATAACTATTATCATTTAATAATTTATTACAGGTCTTTACTTTAAAAAATATTGCATGGTGATTTCGGGGTTATTACAGAATTGCATCAAAATTATCGATAATTTTGCTTAAAAACGTATTGGCTAAAAACTGCCAGAGTTCATTTTTACATTTTGGCGAAAGAGCCCGACTCCGATGGAGGAGGACTCTTTCGACACTCGCTAAAATGTGAAAATGAACAAGGGTAGTTTTTAAAAGGCAATACACTTGAAAGCTAAATTATTTGAATATTTTATTGCACGAGTGTAATTTAGGGAGAAAATTACTCAAAGAAAGTGAAACTATCAAGTGAGAAAATAATCATTTTCTAGACAATTTATTTAACAATACAACAAAACCAAATTTTAAAAAACTAATAAATATTTAAGACAAAGAGACATTTTTATACAAAAATGTTTGTAAAATTAATAAAATACCAAACCGACATATTAAATAAAGAAAGCTGTTGTTACGATGTAGTTGTAAATTAAACAACTAAAAACATGACAGTGCAATTTTCGATTTCTACTATGCAATTATCACTGTAATCAAGCGATAATTGTCGAGTAGACAAATGGGTGAGTGTAATTTTCAATGTAATTCCAACTCACAGCCCAATAACTGAAGAATTTATTTTAAATAGCAATATGACAGCAATGACAGCTGTTTGTGCTTTTTGCTATTTACATGTAGTCGTGGGAAAATCAATTTTTAAGGGTAAATAACAATTATAGGCAATGGAGTTACAACTCCGGGAGTCGGGACAAATTTTATCCTCTTTTAGGATGTGTTCCAAATTTTTACTAGCTTTAGTATTTTTTTACTTATGGCTACAAAACGAAGAAGGCCTTTATTTTAGTTTGGTTTTTGTTTAGAACAAATTTTTAAGGATAAGATTATAATTTTTTTTTTTTTTTTTTTGGATTTTTTCCGAATCCAACAAGCATTTTTTACGATTACAAGAACCATTTTTTGCAAACTTACCTTTTCGACTAGACTAATAATTAGGAATAAAATTACAATTACAAAGCTGAATGAACTAGGCCTAAAAAGCAATTTAACCTTTAATTGTATTCGCTTGTAGCTTTAATTTTTCAAGATGTCTTTTTCCACCGTTTTTTTTACCATATAAATCACTAGGGTAGCAAGGAAACCCATTGTAAGAATTAAGATAGAAAGTTTGTCAAATGATCAAAATTAATGTTTTTAAGCTTTTCTGTGTTAAAAGAATTTGTAAAGAGTCGTTAATCCTGTTTAGAATTTTTATGTTTCTTATCTTAAAATGGGCGCTAAGTGAAAAGTTTTTCTACTGCTCTTAACATCTCATCGTTGGGCCAATTTTGGTTTAAGAACATAAAATACTAAATATTTTCGTATAGTCTAGTCGGAAAGCGGTTTTTCTGCAAAACATAGGACGCATTTAGGTTGTCCCAGCGGCTGAGATTGCTTGGTTGGAAGTCACTCTGAATACAAAGCTGATTACTGCTTTTTCGATAGCGGCTGAGTATTTTGCGCAGAGTAAAAATGACCGCTGTCGCTTTTCAAACAGCGGATTTTGATAGCTTTGACATTTGATATTTGAAATGAAAGTTTGGTTATAATCGTAATAAATATTTATTTTGCTAATACTTTTAATTATTTTTTGTAATAACTGTCTTAAATCCAAACAATTATTATGGATAAAAACAAATTTGGTCCGGATACCCATTTTTTGATCGTAAATAATGGAGGAAATCCTATTATAGAAAATAATAGAGTATTTGGTACAAAGTATAAAAGGTAAGGGATAATTTAATATTTAAATGTACTACATATTTCATAAATTTTTATTGAAATTACCATAGTTTATTAACTATGCTCGTAAACATTTTTAGATAATTCCTTTGTTTATATTCCTCTGTGTCCCTAAGTAAAGCAAATTTTTGGTCTTACAACTGCGACATAAACTAACTTAAACAATGAAGATGTTTTAAGTGCTATTGATAATAATAATGTACTAGATAGGTGAATATAGAAGTTTTATTGTCCATAGTGATATTTTGCATCAATTACTTGGTAGATGCTTACAAAGTTTCTCAAACAGTTATCATTACTTACTGTAAATGTATGTATGTAAATACTTAATATACCAATAAATCAAATTTATGTTATGTTTGAATGTTCACATTTGACCAGCTGTCTACCTTTAAGTTAGCAAAGCATTCGGAAAAATAAAGACGCTGACTAACAGCAGTATCAGCATTCTAAGTTGGCTAACTTAGCCGATGGGATGTACTCCTGAATGTACCCATAGTTACAAGTTCCCTAAAAATATCGCTAATGGCTTAAATGATACGGAATGGCGTCTAGAAAATGACTTGTTTGGGATTTTTTTGCAAAAATATAATAGTTATTAACAAAGATCTAAGAAAAAGTTGCCAAAGTACAAAAGTTCTTGTTTTCCGGAATTGTGGCTACAATATTTATAATTTTTATTTAACATTGAAAAGTGGCTTTTGCTCGGCGGTTTCCTCATGCGCGATCCGCCGCTGTAGTGAGCATAGGTTTTAAATAATTTTATGCAACACTTACATATAATATCTGCATAATTAATCAGATTTTGAGGATATAAAGTGTCATCTAGAGTCACTAGTGAAGGCTATAAGTTTACCTTTTAGCATCACTAGTGAATCTATAGACAATACAAAATTTTGTTGCTGGTGTTGACTAATGACTAAGTAAACAAATAACTGGATGACAGATTTTCAATATTATTTTCGATATTACAGAACCACATTCTGTATGAAAGTGTCAGATGGCATAAAATTTTTGTATTAGACACGTGAAATTATTACATATAAGTGCACTTAAGAAAATACCTTAAACCTCTGCCCATTACAGCGGCTCAAGCAGTTAAACTTTTCTTGCGTGACTTATATGTAATATAACTCACTTATCTAATAAATAACTATTATCCAACACTTACATATAATATCTACATAATTGATCAGATTTTGAGGATATAAAGTGTACTATAATCACTAGTGAGCTAAAGTACCCTTTAGCTCACTAGTGAATTATAGACAATACAAAATTTTGTTGCTGGTGTTGACAATGACAGTAACAAATGATGGATGACGTTTTCAAATTATTTTCGATATTAAAAACGATTTATACGAAAGTGTTGGATAAAATTTTGTATTAGACACGTGAGTTATCACTTAAGAAAATTACTCTCTCGCCCTTCGGGCTCGAGAGTTAAACTTTTCTTGCGTGACTTATATGTAATATAACTCACTTATCTAATAAATAACTATTATGCTATTAAATATAAATTTGCAAATTTAAAAAGCAATATATTGTCATCCAGACACTTTAAAGAATATATTTACTTTTGGTATGCCATCTTCTATAACAACAGAATCCCGTAAAAATAACTAATTATTAATAAATAAATAACTTTTTGATTATCGCGGAACCACATTCTTTAAAGTGTCTCTTTCAGAAGACTTTATAATATTTAAGCTACCACTTATACTTTTTGAAATTTTCGCAAAAAGTCGGACGGCCATTTTTGTTTATTGCCAACAACCTGCTACTAACAAAATACGTAAATAAACCATATTTTTTAAATAGTTGTAACTATTTTTTTTCCAGAAAATTAAATTATATACTATGATAACAAATATTTATTACTTTAAATTAAATATACAACGAACTTGACGCTAAGTGAACTGAAAGCACGAAAATTTAATCTTTAAATTTTAGTACGGTTTAATATTTCCTTATTTAGTGAGGTAGAGAAAACCCAATTTAAGTCATTATTTAAAGACTTACCCTTTATAAGGAATAAGCTGCGGAATATAACCATTAAATCTTATATTACTTCATAATAATAATTGGATTCCTCAATGGAAAATTTTCTGCTAATACTGCTACTTCAATAAATAACTGTATTTTTTTGGTTTAAAACTTTTTAAAAAATAAATAAATATAAGCTTTTAGGTTAAGGTGAGGAACATTAGTGTCATTTATAAGTTGATATACTGTAAAAAAATAGAAACATTTTTCAGATAAACTTGGGTCCGAAAATGCTTCGTTTTCAAGATACAGAATGTTTTGAGAAAAAATGCAACTTTTGTTATAACTTTTCTACCAGATTTTTACAGATATTATTACAAAATTTGGTACACTTCTTTTACCACTACATTTTATTTTTTGCTGTAAAATTTTGTAAAAAGAAATAATTATTAAAATATTTAAAAATAACCACAAGAAAATTTTGACACCCTGTGACTTTTTGATTATCAACGTTTCGACTAAGGTTAATTGGGTTAGTTCGTTTTATTTAAGCCCAAAAAATTTGAAGTAGCATTTTGTGCAGACCCTATAATAATGTTAATATGATTGACAAGATATTCAGCTCCCTTGCCGTTTTTAAGGATAACAATACTCTTACAACTTGAGTTATCACTTAGCAACGGTCGGAGATAGACACCATCCGAAACGTCGTGTATTAGTTAAAAATAAAAACAATGGAATTCCAAAAAGTAATTTTATTGAAATCTTAACGTTGTCTATTACCTTTAAAGAAATAGTTAGCTCTGTTGGTAGTGACCTTGCATTTGATCCTGCTGTTTTGGGTCAAAATTATGTATATGTCGCAGGCAAATGGTTATTTTAGGCAAATGCTTTCTGCCTGGGCTGGGTTCATGAAAATATTTTTTATTTAAAAGCGATTTACCTAGGTAAATGCATTTGCCGTGGTCCTTGTTAGGCAAATAACTGTCAATTTGATAACATATTAGGCGTACAGTGTGTTTTGTAGGCTTCAGTAATAAGTAAAAGCACGTGTAGTTTGATCGGTTCGAAGCGATGTAGACGGTCATACAAAACTGTCACATTGGGGCGGTCATTGTAAGTTAAATCTTTAATTTTTAATTTACTTTATTAATAAATAAATAAAAATTAACTAACCCATTTCTATTTCCAATTGCCTAAATACTGCTTAGGCAAATAGAATTAAATGTTAATTGCATTTAAAAAGAAAAATACTCCATTTGCCCAGGCAGAAAGCATTTGCCCTAGACCAGAAGCCTTTGCCCAAAATAACTGTTTGCCTGCGTCATATACATGAGACGTAAAGAATGGGGATTTTTCTGGCATTTCAACAATAAAAACTGTTTGTGTTCTGCTAATTGCAGATTACATTAAGCCGGTAATGTCCTGTTATTTAAAATGAAATAATCTCACAAAAAAAGTTAGGAAATTAAAAAAAAAATTAAAACCTAAACAAAAAACTTGTTTTGCGCGTATAAGGATAATGCCTTATTTTATATCCATAATTAAATAGAAATGGATTCGGGTTTTAGCAGTAAAAATGTATTTAAACGAAAAGACTTAACGCGTCAGGAAGATTAAAGCATTATTTTACTTGAGCTCCCAAAACCAGACGTCCCCTAAAATCTCCACGTCAACAGAACTGAAAAAAAAACAGCTGTTTCAAATCTCACGTATATAAATTTACACCAACGTAGCTTAAAAAGCGTTTACTAATTTTTTATTTTATTTTAAATTTTATTAAATTTAAATAAAGTACATAAATATTAAATATTTGTTACTGGCAACTGGCATTATGTGTTCTTATACAGGGTATATTTAAAAAGTCTGTACATATTGCTACCATACACTCCTTCAACCAAAAATAAAACGATCTTATGCGATTTACCTAAGTTGAAAAGTTAATCGTTTGCGAGATACCGGGTGTCAAAGTTTTTATTTGATTTACATATTTTAATAAATATTACTTTTTCACAAAATTTGGTATACGATTTTTTTTAACAAGGAATCAAAACTACATATATTTTTGCCGTTAGATGTAGGGGGAGCCACCTGCAGTACTTTGCTTTTTTCCAAAGGCTTTTTTGTTTGTTTTAGTATATTATGATTGTAGTGGATAGCTGTTATTCTCCCATATTTCTTGCACAAAAAAGGTATACTGGATAAATATTGCTACGAGCAACCGTTTCAGAGAAGTTTTAAATTAAACGTTTTATTTTACATAAAAAATGCTACGAATCCCTTTACTCTTTATTTAGGCCACCCGGGTTTCCTTAAAATGTCTGTAGAGATTAATATTACTTTCTATTTTCTAACTAGAAAAGCAGAATGTTTTCTTTTAACTGTCTTTAAAGAAAATAAAACACTTGGTTTAAATTGATAATTTGCTACAAAAATTAAATAAACCTAAATTAATTCCCATTGTAATAGTTGCTTTATTATTTGACGTCTATAATTTGCTTTTTTAATTGCTTTTCTCGACAGTTCAAACACATTAAACAAAATTTAGTATTTAAATCGTTGGATTGGTGTTTTTAAATTAATTCCTAGGAAGTCATTAAAAAGACATAAAATTACGATATCAATTTTTTATAAATAATCCTTAATTAGCCTAATGGTTAATCAATGTCAAAATGTTATTTTAATTTTAGCTTTGTAAATACTTAGTATTAAAGTCACAATTAAGCTTTTAATGAAAAAAAATAGCTTTAAAAGATTTAAACAATTAAATTACGATATACAAAAGCCTTTTAAGAAGTCTTTAAAACATTCAAGTTGTATAGATTCAATTTTGTGAAATTTTATTTTATTTCTTAATATTCGAATATTTCTTATTAATATGTGTGACGATTATTTTGTCTTATTGCCTCCATTTGCTTAGATATTGTCATATATAGCTTCTTTTATACGGTGTATCTACCTAAGTGGGCGTTAGAAAATCAACCTCTTTATTTATAATTTTTGAAAAAAAAATACAAGAAGTCAATTAGAACTTGACAAGTTACAAAGGACCTTATTTACTCTGCACCAGAGCTGTAGACTGTTGATATGATGCATGTTAAATTTGTAATGGTGCGTGAAATGTTCTGCCTAAAGTCACAAATCGTTTATGGCGTATTCTCATAGACCTCAGATTTAAGGCAGCCCTACAAAAATAATTCAAAAGTGAGAGATCGCATTACCTTGGCGACCAGTCCACATTACCATTTCTTGAAATAACCCGCATTCTGATATATCATATCTTATTGTTCTCTCTTTATACCGTCTAAACTAAGAGTAACAAAAATACTTTACTGACGTAAGTCGAAATTAAACGTTAAAACTCAGTCAAATGTCAATAATTGTCATAATCGGTTTTCGATATTTTAGACATCTAATATTTCTATTCATTTATATTTAAATGTGTCTATATTTTTAACCAACCAATTAAACAGACTTATTCTGCGAGCCTTACTGTCACTTTGACTTTAATCTCAAACATTATAAACGCAAACTTTTCGGGAAGAGAATATGATGTGCCGTTTTATGATTTTAATATTTTATTATTACTGAAAGAAAGAATTGTTATTTTAAGTCGTTATTATTAAATATGTCGCAAAGATATACAGAGACCAGGACAAGTTCTTATTTTAAAGTGAAGTATTCTCAAATAAAACAAGAACTAGGTAAAGCTGAGTGCGATATTTAAACCCCCATGCGTTAAAAGTTTTTTAAATATAATAAAGCAGTTTAATAAATATTCTCATGTCTAAATTAAAATGTTAATATTTCTTTTTGGTCATAATATACGAACTGCTCTAATCTCGATATGACGTCACGTAATGGGACGAAACATTTAAAGCCTCTAAAAACAGTATAGTTGCCAATACTTAATAATTCAGTAAATATTCTAATTAGTCTTTTACCCTCCAAAAGATTTGAGACAAAATCTCAATTTTCTCTTAATTATAGTTGTTCAAAAGCTCTTAGCACTTCTATAAAAGGAATTGCTAAAACTTTCTTGCGTTTGGTTTCCAGAACTTTGGAAGTAAATGGATACTAATCTATAGGAAATTATCTTTTCTAGAGACGACTTTAATTATATTAAAGCTGGAGATAATCTTTTATTGACTTTTTTCACCAATTATTTTGTTCATTTTGAAAACAAGTAAAATGGAAGTAACTTTTAATTGCAAAAATTATTTATGAAATTTAGTTTTGAATACCACTAATTTCCGAGATTTGACGCGCAGGCGCCATACAGACTATCCGCATTATTGGAAAGAGTTTACAATGCCCTGTCTGGGCTTACCGTTCGGAGTACGGTAGCTAATGACCGTCACAGTCAAACTGGGGAAGGGTGTTTAATTAACAGCCGGACTGGTTAAAGTTCGTAAAATATTGAGTTGATCACCTTAAACCACACACCCCAGAATTACATTGGAATGCGTAATGGATATTTTTTTTTAACAAATAATTTATTATAAGCCAATAATATCTAGCCGAACCATGTATTTATATAATAATAAAATTAAAATTTTACATGCGTAAGCGGTAGCTTAGGTATCACAAGTCGCAAGTGTGTGCCATTTTTTAATAAAGACTAAAAACATTATCTTAGTGACTGGCGCCAAATGCTTAGGCACTCTGCACATAGGTGAGTGAAACAGCGACAAGACCGAGATTTGACGAACTTTCGACAGTATGGACGCATATATTCGTGATTGAAGTGGCTACAACCGTACAGAGCATACGTTTATTGGTCAATTTTAACTATAAACTCAGCCAGTGAAATCATATGTCGATCGGAGAGCGCCGATGTTTCCTGAACTCGACCGCGACGGAGCAATAACTAAATCTTTAGATTATCCGGGTAAAAAAATGCCATAATAGAGTTTTTTAGATAAAAGTCTGAATCCTACCGAACATGATTTTAGAGACAAAAAACAAAATATTTTTACATAACCTGTTAACTTGTTTTGCTATTTTATTTAGCCCTTTCTGTGTATTTTTTCGCAAATTATCTTTTTATAGTATATTTATAAAGTACAGGGCATTTTTTAACCTCCTCCACAAATATAATATTATCTAAACTTCTTAATATACTTGTATAATTATCTAAAATCGCACAAATGTTATTGGTAAATACTTATGCAGTTTTTCCCAGGATAGGTGTTACAGAAGGACAAATAAACTAAAACGTTTTAAGTTTTAAAACAGAATGTTTTGTAAGCTGATCGCATGATTTATAAATAAGAAATAGAATATTTTACTTAACTTTCAATCGACACTACGGTGTTGCCTGTGACCCCACCGATTATTATTTTAGACTGAACTTCTTGCATAGGTAAAATCTTGCTGTTTACCGCTACCTTTGTAGTTTGACTATTACTATTACTACAGCAAATAACGTACGCGGCAAAAGTTTACCCATGTTAAGAAAAAAAAAAGAAGTAGAGGCAATTAAAGTAGTGTATGAACCTACTGAAAATTAATCATGGTGATAAAGTACCTTTAGCACATATACAAAAAGTTATTTATAGAAGCAGTGGTTACAGGTTGCACTCTAAACTTTTTCCCAATATACACAAATGGAAAAAAATGATTTTGCATTTTCCTGAACCTAAAAAGAACAAAAAGTAGGGTAGGGCGGGGCTAGTTGAGCATAGAGGTAAGTTGGGCAATCAAAATATCTCAAAAACTATCGACCGCACGCGAAAGCATCAAATAGCGTAAAGAAGGGGTTGCGCGAAGGTAACTCATTGTGCGACCACTAGTAGTGACGCGGCGATCGAGAAAACTATCCGTGCGCATTGTTTCTTTTGTGATTAAAAAGTAAAATAATTGCAAGCCGGAAAATTTTATCTGTAATAGTTAAATGTATTCCATTCTCAATTAGGTAAGTGTTAATTTTAAGTAAATTTATTGCAGTTTTAATATGTATAAAGATTTCGGATATAATTCTAACCGGTTTTTTAATAAATTTACTTTTCCTTAAAAATTTCAGGTTGGGGTTAGTTAAGCTACAGTTGCCCAACTAAACTACCACACCCGAACTTTGTACAAGCAACATAGAAAAAGAGGCTGACCTATTTAACCTATAAATTTTCTCTAAATAGTTCGACCATACCCAAAGGCTGGTCCAAAAAAGGAGCCAAATCAAACAGAAGACAGAAAAAAGCTGAAATTTTAATAGATACAGAAAGCATTACAAGAGAAGCAAAAATAAAACTGCTTAAAAGTTAAAAAAAGATGAATTGATAGATATTAAATTCAATAGTTAATTGTCAAAATTTATTTTTATTGTAAACGTATCTAACATTTAAGCCATGATTTGACTATACTTTCTAAGTGCTCCACTAGCCCCATACCCTTGCTCAACTTACCTCACCTATGGGGTACGTTGGGCATACTTGACCATCTACATTAAAATAGATGTGGCTCCTAAATTTGACTTATTAGAAAAAAATTACTATGGACATTAATAATCAGGGATAAATTGTTAATCAATCAGTATGCGTTATAAGCCATTAAGACCTATTTTTAAGGAGCTATAACCGATCAAGTAAAAAATTGCTCAACCAGCCCCGCCCTACCCTAAGTAAAAACCTAAAAATTTTTGACGACAGTATGCTTCATACAATTGTTACTCATACAAACAAAAACTACGAAAATTAAATACACGATTTAAAAGCACAAAGGTATAAAAAACAGACCGATAAAACAAAAATTAAAAGACTTAATGCTTTACGGCACCCAAGTAATGATTTAAAGAATAATTATAAAAATCTAGAAAAGATGTGCAAAAATAGATTTTCTTTTCCAATAAAAAACAATCAGTTAGATTACAAAACAACCAACCAAAATAAATTAAATAAGTTTTTTGCTGTTCGAACTTTAATATACCAATCATTTTTAAGGGGTTATAAGCGACCCAAATTATTATTAGTGTACGAACAATTTAATGTTCCTGTTTAAGAGTTAAACTGGTAATATACAGGACACGTTGCATGTAAAAATATTAATAATTAACTACAGAGAAGTATTTTATTTTTGGACAATCCACAAAGGCTAAAAGCCTTAATACAAACGTACCGTGGGTGTCTTAGGCAAGAAAGAGGGAGTTTGTTGACACGGGACTTAATTACTTAAATATTTGGGGGAGAAGGAAAAACCCCCGCGGGCAGCAGGTTCCACATTGTAGAATTTTCAGAGATAAAAGAACAAACAAAGTGGGAAGTTCGAGGCCGTTGAACCGTATAGGGATGCATACGCGCGGCAACACGAGTTTTTCTGTTGGGAACCGTATGTGATGGAAATACACTGGACAATCCTTCAGAGCAGAAACCATGGAAGTACCTATAAAAAAGCGATAAATCACCCACAGCCCGACGGAGCCTTTCTGTAAGTGAAGGATCATTAATGATACAAATAGCTCTTCTTTATATGGAATCAATAATGCTTAGGGTTGTGGGGGACGCAATGCCCCAGATATAAGAACAATATTCCAAGGGAGGTCGGATTTGGGACACATATAAAGTGTATAAATTGGAAGGGGAAAACTACTTTTTGGCTCGAAAGAGAAATCCAAGCTGTTTTAAAGCTGCCGTGGCTATAGATACAATGTCTTTATGCCAAGGTTACGAGATTAAAGGTATCTTTGCTCTGTAAGACTTAGCCGCTTATAAGTAGAGGATGAGTATTTGATGACTCTTTTCGCGTCAAGAAACGTGATTGTGTTTTGGATACATTAAAATGGACAGGATTTTTGATGCCCCTATACAATAATAAATTAAGATCCTGCGAAAAAATATCTGCATCGCTCTGCGTTTGTTTTCCACATCAGATTTAGTTATGGGTTTGGGAACCTGAAAACTGGAGTGAATGGTACTATCGTCGGCAAAACTATGAATGGAATTAGTTGTGGAGGAGAGAAGGTCATTAATGTGAAAAAAAGACAATGTTGTAGCCAGAACTAAGCCGTGAGGCACTCCAGTATTTACTTGGTGAAACTGACATACGTCGATCAGATAGATAACTAGAGAGCCAAGTACAGAGTTTGGTTGAATTATTATTAATTATTTATAAATTCTAATTTAAATACCAAAAACCTACGATAACTAAAAAATAAATTTGTATAATCACTTCCATATTATGATACAGACAAAATTTAATTTTTAGATTAAACAAAAGAAAATCATTTTCATTTATTACCTGTCTTGTTAAGCAGTAAACAAATGCCTACTCAATAGTTTTAATCCATTATTGTCTTGAGCTCTATTACTCTAGTGTGTCCTAATCCTATTTAAATTATCTACCCACCGGTTGCATATTGCAGTAGTGCTAAAAGCACAAAAGAGGTCTTGGTAAAATCTTACAGTGTGTCTCAGATCTTAGGATGGGTGTTAAAAGATAAAAAAAAACTAAAAATTGTTGAAGTTAAAAACTGCTTTTTAAAAAAGCTGGTCAAATATAAGCATAGCAAAATATTACTTTGACTGAAATAGTTATACAGTTGGGGAGACTAGGGAGGGTTGATACACAAGGAGGCTTGTGCGTCTTTTATTAATATTTTTATAGCTTTTAACTTAAAGGTAATGTTTATTATAGAGGTTGTTGTTAAATAAGACATTATGGAAGGGTCACGATACACAACATTCGGGGTGATACAAATTTGAAGTAGAAAAAAATTTTAACGCTACAGGTAAGAAATTGATATGGCACTGAAGGGGGAACAGATGGCGACCAGGAAGACGTATCGTGCATTTATTGTAATTCATTACATTCGAATTCAAAACCTCATAAGTATTGGATCAGATGTCAGATCTGTTCCAAATGGTGTCATACAGAATGTGCTTGTTTAAGCAGTCAATAAAAATGTTTCTATGTGGAATTTCGCAAAAAATTTACATCTTATTAATATTACTCATAAAATTTACTTATTACTCCTTCCAGTATCGGGTATGAGAACCTCCCATATATATGGGGTGGAATCAGACATTTGACATTTTGAAAAAAAAACATTATACCCAATCTCTTTATTTGCTATAATTATAAGATTGTGTGTTGTATTCTGATTATATAATATCCAAATAACTTAGAATGCACAATAAAACTAGTAAAATTATTTTTAGCAGAGCCTTCAGAAATTGTTTTGTTAAAAACGTATTATCCCTCTCCAGTTTCTACATCAGTACAAAGTAAAAGTTATAACTAAAAATATAATAATAAGACCATACGGATGTAAAGAAGTAAATTTTATGTTATATTTAAGGTTTAAATATTTTAAATGCCTATTTTAAAAACGCTAAGCTATACAATAGATGTATTTAAAATGTGTGGTTAAAATTTTTAAAAACAAAATAAATTTAGTAAAAAAAATAACAAGAATTAACAATTAAAAAGCTAAAAGTGTGGTATACAGGATTGTATTTGGGTCGATATTTTCCTTTTTATACTGTATAAAATGCAAGAAATTAAGGCGATTTAGTACACTTCTTTTTACCAACACGTAACATTTTTTGCTGTAAAAGTTTTAAAAATGTTTACCCGTGGCTTCAAACAAGATTTTTATTTAATATTTTTAAAGAAAAAATACCAGGCCATTGTTTTTCTTAGATTATTTTGGGGTTATTTTAAATTCATGATATTTTTGTATAATGAAAGGTTTTCGTTTTAAACAATATAAGCCATTTTGATACATGAGAAAATCCAGCTAAAATCTAATAAGGTATTTTATATTTTAAGTTAGGTTTTTGGCTGCATAATAGATTTCTAAAAGCGAAAACTTTTAATATCATATAAATTGTAGTAATGTAAGTATATAACCTTACTTTAATACAACTTTAACAAAAACACCTTTTTTTATATAAAACACAATATCAGATTTTTATCGATTTTGTAATGCCATTAAAAATGGCTTTAATTTTTTTAAATGAAAATCGTTTCCTTGTACGAAAAAAAAATTAAAAGACCAAATTAACCGTCAAGTAAATAGGTATTTCTAAGAGATATTAAAAATCTCATACCTCATCATCAAGCTCTTTTGAGAAAACTTTTATGGTAAAACAAACATCGCTATCGCGAAGCGTTTCAGAGATACGGTGATTCTCGATTTTCACTTTGAAAAGGCCCTGTAGTTTGTTGTTATTCAGATACGAGAAACCACTGCACATTATATAACACTTTCGTAGAATCCGTCGTAGCCAATTTTAGAGCTGTCATTTTGACATATGACCCAAACATGTTTTTATTAGGGACAACTATAAATGGTTAGGTAATTAAATTGCTTGTTTTTTTCTGATTAAAATATTATATCATAGTAGGTGGTTTAATAAATTTTTTACGTCAAATATTGGAAAAATTATGATTTTAAAGACGCATTGCGGCTTCTATCTGTTTTTTAAATTGTTTTATATTTTTGTTTTAAAAGGAATCTGTCATCCCTTAGCTCAGGAGACATTTCCGTAGAAAAAACAAAAAATTAGTTTACAACAACAATAATAAACAAGTTATATTAATTAAACTTAAAAATTTATCAAGTTTTTCTTTTTAATTTTTATGTTTTTATTTTTGTTTTATTTTTATGAATTCTCTATGTCAACTTTTACCAATGAGCAAAAAAACAAAAAAAAAAAAAAAAATTAAGGATCAAAAAAAATCGAAAATTTTTTGACACATCCTGCCATAACTTTGATTTTTTATTTTTTTATACAACATTATCATACTAATACAGTACACCAAAAATTTTTTGCTTTAAATTCATAAATAAGGACGCTATAAATTTTAGAATTCATAATTTTTCCAATATTTGACGTAAAAATTTATTAAACCTCTATGATATATTATTTTACCCAATCATTTATGGGGTGTCCTAATAAAAAAAAAAAAACATGTTGGGTCATATGTCAAACGCACAAATATCGAAAACGCTCAATGAGCGGAAATAACGCACACAACGCGTTATGGACGAAGGTAAATGACCAAACACCGAAATTAAATAAGTTTTCGTTTTATGGTCGTGAGAACTTATGACCGCAACGCGTCGTGGTCATTTAAGAAGCGACCACAACGCGAAAATGGTTTAAATCAACCGAACACCGGCTTCTTCCTGTCTTAACTAGTTTTCTTAATGCGGTGCACCATTTCACGTTTGTACTTTAGTTGTTAGTTTGACTTCAAGCAGAGTGAGTGGTTTTGCTTTTAGTCAGTTATATTTATCTTGACTATATCGGTTATTGTATTATATTAATTTACATACGTGCGCTGTTGACAACACTAACAATATGTCTAGTAAAGACATTTTTAACGAAAAATTATTATCTATTGTGGAAGCAACAGATGCTTTGATTTTTTTCGGGAATGCCTACATAAATCTTTTATTTTAAAAGTTAATTTATTTTGGTATGTTTAAAATAAACTTTTCTTTTCAATAAACACCTAAATATACCTATTTTCTGTTTCGTAAAACTCCTAAAGATTGAAATTTTCAAATGTTATTTTAGTGTAGAATATCTATATAAGCAAAATATCTTATCCTTCAAATGAACCCTTAAAAATGAGAAAATCTCGTCAAATCAGCATAATTGTACGAATTTCGTCAGTTTAAGCAAATTAAATTATGTTTCTTTTTAGCGGAAAGGCCCCCTTAAAAATTATTATTTCATTTTCAATAAACTATGTATATTCTGTCTTATGTTAACTAAATCTTAAGTCATGTATTTATTTTCAAAATATATGACGCTTTCACTATATTTTAAGGTGTTTAAGTATGTGGTCTCTTTTTATAAATAATTCAATGCGTTTTATGGTCGTTCTTCAAACAAACAGAACGCGTTGTGGTTGCTTCTAAAATGAACACAACGCGATGCGGTCATGAATTCACGACCATAAAACGAAAAACTATTTAATTTCGGTGGTTGGTCATTTACCTTCGTCCATAACGCGTAGTGTGCGCTATTTCGCTCAATGAGCGTTTCTCGATATTTGTTGCGTAACATATACATAATAAACAAGATTTCGTTTTAAAAGTTAATACAAGTTTTTTTAATTGATCATCTAGGTTATGAAACCCAATAGGGCTCTTTGACACTCAAGTAAATTCCAATTTAGTATCGTGGACTCACCTACTAATAAATACAATTGGTTTACAAATAATATTACTCTAACCAGAAATTTACCCTCCGTACAATTAAGTACTTGTTTTGGTAATGTATAAAAGTAAGTTTTAACAAAATGTAAATAATTAAGTATTTATAATCCTGTTTTTAAGCTGTTTTTACAGTCTAAAACATTTCTTGCAAAAAGATTTTTGCTGCAATTTTTAGATCTGCACACGCGCACTTTGGAGCAATTTTTTTAAAAGAGACTGATGCACGTTCGCAGATCGAAAAGTCGCGGAAAGAAAAAATTGAACGCCAAAAAACCTTTTAACGCTACAAAACAGCTTTACACTTTAAAAGATTTCTTCCGTGAAATTTTTTTGCTGCAATTATTCTATCACGCACATTTTTTGTTTTTAAAACTTGCTGCATTTTTTCATTTATGCAAGAAGAATATAAAACGCGATTTTTTTTGCAACAACCCTGCAATTTTAATATCTCTTACCATCCTTAAAAAATATATTACTAGTTAGTAATTAGGTTAACCTAGAAGAGTGTCGAGCGTTGGTTAAAGAATATTAATAAATTACAATAAACAAAATTATTTCTACATTTATTTTATTATAAATAACTTTACAAAATAATAAAATTGGTTGTTTTTAAATTGGGGTAAGTTAGTATTACTTTATTGTTAAAATAAATTGCAGCAAGACATTTAACACTGAAAAAAATTAAATAAAATTGCATAAAAGAAAAATTGCACCAAGAAAAATGTACGCAAGAAAACTTTCAAACTGTAAAAACAGCTTTATACCTTAGAGCACATTTTTCTTAAAAATCACCGATGCCGATAGGATCTTTTTGTAATTCACTAAGTATAATGCTTTGTTTAGACGTGACAGAGCTTTTTATAGTACCATTATTATAAAATTTTCTCTTGTCACTTTATAAAATTTATGAATGTTTGTAAAAGTTTGCGTATAAGACTGCCAAAGCAGCCAAAAAGTTCATTTTTCTAGTGGAATTTTCTCGTCTTAACTTATAAAACATAGATTTTTCTTTTTAATGTTGGGAAAAAGTGTGATATAATTCATTTTATTTTTGCTGCATTGTATTTTTGTAAATTCTGGAGTACTTGCGTCAAAATGCTGCATTTATATTGTATACAGTATGTCCAGGGATGGACTTTGCAATAAAGCAATTAGACCCAAATTTTATTCTTTAAGAAAGTTTTGTATGACAACTGCTTTTGCTCCTTAAAAACGAACAAGATTCACGTTGAGGAATTTGTTTTGTTTTGTACAAGGGCTCCAAAAAGTACAAAAATTTGAATATGAACCAAAAGGTTACGGTTTTTAGTAATTTAGCAAAATGTCAAATAAAAAAGTTTTTAGATTTAAAAAAGGATCTCAAATCTAAAGCTTCACACAAATAAAACAATTTGCTTTTTAAATATTATTGTTTCTATTCATGTTTTACACCTTTTTACCTTATTTACCTGGTTTTATTAAACTGTTTATTGTCAAAGTTTTTTTAATATAGAATTGGTGTTACAAAAGGACTAATGAGCTTGATATTTTTAAATTTTTCGCTGTTCGCAAAGTCAAAAAATACAAAATACAAGATTTATCCTAGTTGGCAATATCTAGGGCGAGTTATAATCATATGAAAAAATGCCAAGGGTATAGTTGTTTTTATGTTTATGCTCGTGCCGCAAAAGTCACACTTGTGGGAAATATGTAACATTCCATGCTTGTCCCATAATCCAGGGTGTCTGCTAATTGATGGTACACAGAAAAACCACAGATTCCTTATATCAAAATATTAGGATTTAATCAAACATACCTATATCCAAAAGTTAATACAAAGGAAGATAAAGGGTGTTAATGTAAAAAAAAATGTTTTAATTTTTTTTTTTATTATGTTTGATATGTTTTGAATAACTTAGTTAAACTCGGTATCTAGAAGTTTTTCGACATGAGCAATTTAGATCAAGTATGCATTTTTATGTGTAAGCTACGGCGAGGGGGCTAGCTATACTCCAAAATGTCCCAGATTTTTGTGCTACTCTGTATGTACCATCTAATTAAACCAGAAAACTCCTCTACGCTTTCTACAAAAAAAAAGGTTTGCTTTGTAAGAATGGTTCCGAGAAACCATTTTCAAGATATTTGCATTTAAGTGTTTTAGTGCAACCAAAAAGTATATGGAAAAAAACATATTAAATTATTCGCTTACCATAAGGCACTTGTAATTATGATTATTACGCTGTTCTAAAGACATTTTTTGGTTGCACTAAACCACTTAAATTTAAATATCTTAAAAACGGTTGCTCAGAGCCATTCTAACAAATTATACCTTTTTTGTGTAGAAACTATTGAGGAGTTTACTGGTTAACTTAGACTTAGATGGTACATACAGTGTAGCACAAAAAAGTAAGGACGTTTAAAAAAAAATAAATAGTGTAGTCAGCCCCTCTGGTTTATACTTAAAAATTAATAACAGATTTGAATAGCTCATGTCAAAAAACCCCGCGGTACCGACTTTTAATAAAATATTCCAAACTTACTAAAAGTTATCGAACTAAATTTAAAATATTGTTTTCACTTTGACACCATGTATATTCCTTACTATTAATTTTTCGATATAGCTATGTGCTGTTTAATCTTTATATTTTGGCATTAGGAACCTGTGGTTTTTCTGTGTACAAATAATTAGCGGACACCCTGTATATTATTAAACATAACACATGTCCTTTTTAGTTAAGGTCAAAGTTAAAACCTTTTGCACAGCCATATATAATCATGGCGTTAAAATAGCTTTGGTCCAGTGACAGCCGTATTTTTATGGCGCTACCATACATTTTACGATATCTGCCCGGAACTTAACCCAAAGACAGCCAAAATCCATTTGTTTCAAAACATTACCATTATTTTAAATTAGTGTGACAGATTTTCTTAAGCTTGGCCTCAAAAGCATTTACAATTTTCCTATTTTTTTTATAAATTATGGGTTTTCAAATTAAAATTAAAATTTCCTATGGGGAGTTTTAACGTTTTAAAAGCAACTTAGACTAAGTGAAATAAATTGCATAAATTTTATTTATTGGATTAACTCTAGTCTTTGCGACTAATAGTATTTTCATATATCAGTATTGTTAATCTGAAAATTTTACCATCACACATTCTCATAGAAAATTAAATTGCATAATTCTATTCAGTGGCGTGGCGGCCTCTATTAGCGGCAAATGAAAAAAAAATAGTTGAGAACGAAAAAAGGCTTTACCCTTTATTACACACTTTTTTTAATGCTATTTAATACACATAAAATATTGGCATAGGCAAACAACATGTACCTGCAAGGACCCTTTCATGAAAAATTACAGTTCAAAAAATACCTTCCCCATTACCTTCATTTCTATGTTAGGTTCGTGTCCTACATTTCAGGCACCTCAAAGAGGTGAATTTTCATATTTTGCCAACGCTTAGCTTTTTCGGGTGTACTTATTATCCGATTGCCAAGCGTAGGCAAGACGTTGACTTAAAATAGGTACGTTGGCGTTTTATATACGTTATAAGCATCCTGATGCTACTATATATTCTAAATAAATATGTAACTATTGTGAAGAAGTACAGGGTGTTCGGAAACTGCGTTAGGAAATTTTAAGGGGTCATTCTGCAATGTGAAATTACGTTAGTAAGACCTTTGAGAAAATGTCGAAATCTCCTTGGTTACCAAGTTACAGAAGTTAAAAGTTTAATTTTTATTTTTCTTTTTGCCATATTACATTTATTTTTTAGCCAATCTAGTTGACATTTGGCACACGAATCGAGCTTTGGAAATTCTTAAATTTTAGGATAATAGTTATTTATTAGATAAGTGAGTTATATTACATATAAGTCACGCAAGGAAAGTTTAACTCTCGAGCCCGAAGGGCGAGAGAGTAATTTTCTTAAGTGACTTATATGTAATAACTCACGTGTCTAATACAAAATTTTATCCAACACTTTCGTATAAATCGTTTTTAATATCGAAAATAATTTGAAAACGTCATCCATTATTTGTTACTTGTCATTGTCAACACCAGCAACAAAATTTTGTATTGTCTATAATTCACTAGTGAGCTAAAGGGTACTTTAGCTCACTAGTGACTTATAGTACACTTTATATCCTCAAAATCTGATCAATTATGTAGATATTATATGTAAGTGTTGGATAAAAGTATTTTTTAATACTGCTAGAGGGCACTTTACCTGAAACTTAAAATGTATTTTCATCATAGCTTTTTATTTTGACAGATATCGCAAAGCTAGGGGTGCCATATTATAGACAATCGAGAACTTAAAAAAATAAGGTACTCTTTATTATATTTGATAAACCTCACCGTTAGGGCAACAATCGATATTAAAGTTTTCAATATTTCAATCAAATTACCTACACACATACAGGGTGTCCAGTAACTCAACCGACAAACCGTACGGAGCGATTCTAAAACGGAAAATAAGAAAAACTTTATATAAACATATGTCCTACAACATCTTAGTTTTTAGTTTTTAAAGTAAGACGTTTAGAACATATGTTTATATAAAGTTTTTCTAATTTTTTGTTGTAGAATCGTCTGGTTAAGTATGTCGGTTAAGTTACTGAACACCTTGCATGTATGTAGGTAATTTGATTAAAATTGGTGAAAACGTTGGTGTCGATTTGCCCCTAAAAGGTGGGGTTTATCGAATTTAATAAAGAGTACCTTATTTTTTTAAGTTTTTGAATGTCTTTAAATGGCGATGAAGCTTTGCGATATCGTCAAAATAAAAAAATTATGATGTAAATAAATTTTAGGTGTCAGCTTAAGTCTCTCTGGCGATAATAGAAACAAGTACTTTATTCTTAGAATTTAAGAATCTGCAAAGCTTAATTTGTGTGCCAAATGTCAACTTAATTGGTTAAAAAATAAATACAACATGGCGAAAAAACATTTTGTCACCCTTTAAAATTTCTTAACGCATTTTCCGAATACCTTGTATATTTTTTTACACCTAATTTTACCTTAAAAAGCAATATATTTTTCAAAAATAAAATTAAACAAATAGCTATCAATAGCGGTAGCAGAAGTACATTAATCGATAGCATTTTAAATCTAAAACTAAATTTAAGAGTTATGCTTGAGATTTATTCAAGTAATAATAATAATAAAATTTATTAAGTTTAAGTATATTACATATATTGGTAAACCAACAGAAAAAGTGGCCTCAAATGTAAAGAAAAAGAATATTATGATAGCTTATCGCACCAATAATAACTAAGGAAAATATCTAAAAAACAATAAAAAATCAAACCGGTAAAAGGAAAAAATTAGGGGTATACAAAATAAATTTAGTTGTGGCATATGTCCCAATGCATACAGTAAGGATATTAAAAGTATTTCATTTCCTTTATCGTTTGAATGGGACAAGTTATCGGGATCTGGTAAAATTTGGGTAAAAGGGTGTCACTTAAACTACTTTTTGTCATAAAAATGATTCCGGTCATGTGGTATAATGTCAAGGGGCACTAACAACTTTCTTGTTTTAAATGTAAAGGTGGGTCAGGTAGCATATTGTTTTAATGGTCTTCTAAGACGAAGTTGAATATGGTGGGTCATCCTGTATAGATTACCGATATGACTACAGGCCATTTAAACATGGATTATACAGTGTGGGCCAAATTAAACTTGCACACTTTTTACTAATGATAACTTTTTATTTGTTGCTCCTATCTTTTTTATTTTATGGGGCTAATAGGTAGATATGTTTTCTTTGGGTTTGTCAATTTTGGGTGAGTAGATTTAGTCAGGACCGGATTTACGGAACTTTTTCCAAAATGATGCATTAAACTTAGTTGCAAAATGAATCGAATTGATCTGCAATTAAACTAATACAATTAATTTTAATTAATTAACTATTAAGTTACGTCAGCATCCAACTCAGACACCATGGTAACTTCACGCGTCATTTATCAAGAATAATTATAAGTCCCGTATCCTCAAAATATTGACAGATTCGCTTTTACTAAATCATTTTCCTACAAGTCTTATCTTGTCTACAAGAAAAACGTATTAGCTCAATTGCAGCTAAATCCGATTTCGTTTGCAACGAGGTTAAATGCATCATTTTGAAAAAAGTCCCGTAAGCCCAGTCCCGTTTAAATTTATTTAACCAAAATTGACAAACCTAAATAAAACATATTTACCTATAACCCTGTAAAAATAAAGAAGATAGGCGCAACAGATAAAAAGTGAGCAAGTTTAATTTGGCCCACCCCTGTATATTTATAAAATTCATGCAATTTTTGGAAAAACTTATTTAATTTTAAATACAATTTTAATATCGTACACTTGACACCTGAAATTTAATTCTTACAGGAAGAGATGGGTTACCCAGTTTTGTATTTTATTTAAAGTTTGCTTCCGAAAGTAACCGTAATTCCCAAGAGAACAGTTTCTAAATTTTAACCCGAGTTTTGAAATGACATACATAATTAAGCTTGATGTTAAGGGAATACTTTATAAACTTTTGGTTTGCGGGCTATTTTGCATGCGAAAGGATGGAATTTGTATAAATACATTTTGATTTATATTTGCAAGAGTTTGGGTTCTTTTAATCTTTTTTATTTTTGCTGTATTACAAAAGATTTTAACGTGTTTTATACGATATCCAACCCTTCATCACAGAGGTGGAACTTAAAACCACTTGAAACGTAACCACACACTACCGTTCATTTTGAACGGTTGTCTTTTTACCATACATGGACAACCAGAATTTTTCTTTAGTAAGATATTTTTGATTTGAATTTGATATCGTTTTAAGTATTTTTTGTTGAAACAGCAGTAGATATTGATAAACATATTTTTATTTTATTATATTTGTCATATAAAAAAATACAGCACATTGGTTTTAGTCACAAAAAGAAAAAAATAAACAATCATACTGGCTAGCAGGACCAAAAGCGATAGATTATACTCATGTCATTTTTTTTTCATGCGCTCTCACACTGCCATAAAGACTGATTCTAGAGGTATGTTTTTAAGGCTTTGTGCGGAATCCAAACAAACCCCTCTAGCTCCTCTCCTCTTCATAAAACAAACAAATGTTTCTATTGAAAATATACTTTATTTTTCATTTTTGTTACATTAGTAGCACTATTTAAGATAATTTATATTAGTTTTATCAAAATGGATTACGAGGAACCTTTCGGCATTAATATCATCGATGGAAGTTTGTACAAATTATACTTTTTTTACATAGTTAGGTTAGGTAAATAAATATCACAAATAATCGCAAAAATTTAGAGTAAGAGTGTCACAAGTAGCCTACTCTAGTCACAAACATTTTAAAACACACAAAAACTGACACAAATCGCATTATTTTAAATTTTAGTACGAATTCCCATAATAAAAATCTACTGTTTGGATTCCTTGCCTCGCGTCGTGACGTCAGCACTCAATGCACGAATATCATTATGGATTTTAAGGTTAGTGGATTAACAGCAAAAGAAGTTAATTTTTTAATAATTTAAAGAATGATAAAAACTTTATGTGTTCAATTTTTTTTATTTATTCAAATGGGTAAATTTTTAAACAAATATCAGCCACAGTATTTAGGCGTTTAAAATATTGATTTTAGGGCAAAAACTCGATTCACTGAACCGATAAGGTTTTGTTGTAGGCTCATTAGGCTTACTAATTAAAATCCGGATGTAACGGTAAGCGCTGGCTTTTATTTATTTAGATAGGGAAAAACAACCCTATTTTAATATGAATACCCAGAGTATTATACAGCGTGTCTTCGGAAGTTATTATCAAATGGATTTTTTTATTACTGACTCTGCGAAAAAAGTGCCTCTTTGAAAGTCCTGCTTGGTGAGAAAATACATTCCCAAAACAATATTTGTATGTTGGTCGTACAGGGTGGCTTTAAAAGAATTTTGGTTTTTAATTATGCCAAAGGTTTTTTTCTTTTTAAAAAGCAAATATATTTGTATTTTTCGATTTTCTATTTGACCACATGCTTTTTATGCGAAAATAAAGAAAACATGTTATGAGCCTATAATACCATATACCATTATTTTATCTTAAAATAATTTTTAGAAATTTCTCTTTTAACTATTGTTAAAATTATAATTAAGTAAGTTTTAAAAGCAACATACAAAACAAAATTTTGGGAATATTTATTTTTCTTTCTAGCAGGACTTTTTTGAAAGAGGCACGTCAAGTTATAATTAAAAAGTTTTCCATTTAGTAAGAACTTCCGAAGACACGTAGGGTGTCTATAAAAGGTTTGTACATCATTTTACCGCAAATTCCTCGGACCAAAATCACGATCACTCGTAATTTACCTCAATTGAAAAGTTAATTGTTTGTGAGATTTATTTTTGTAATTTTTAATATTTTATTTATTATAACACATTTATGTTACAAAATTCAGTATTTAAAGGTTTTTTAAAGTGGCAAATCTAAATATTCAAATATTTTTGCCGTAAAATGCAGAGGGAGCTACCTGCAGTCGTGTACTAAGCATCAAAGTGTTATAAGTTTTCTTTGGCCCCGGTATATTAAAATTTTAATATACCGGGTGTTTCTAAACAAATAAAAAAAAATTAAAAGGCAATTTTTCACTAAAAACTAAGGAAAAAACTTTATATGAACATATGTCCTAAACGTCTTAGTGTTTGAACTGTAGGGTGTTAAATTTTTTATAAAAATATTGTTTTTTTAATAACTTTTATACCCATTCCGATATTTCCGATTTTGATGTTGTGAAAAAACACTCTGTAGAATTTTAATTCTTAAATATTTTTATTAAGTTAATTAAAAGTTATTTAGGAAAACCAATTTGTAAAATCGTTGCATACCTGGGCCTGTACGGCAAAGAAATCACAAACTAGTCAGCCCCAATCGAGTAATATTATTTGGTCAGCTGACCGGTCACCAGACGTATTTGTAAAATTTAATTGGTGCTGACTAGTTTGTGATTTCTGGAATGAATAGACCTATAATGAATACACTAGTATTGATCAGGTATGCAAAGATTTTACAAATAATAAAATTTAGTAAATAACGTTTATCCAACACTTACATATAATATCTACATAATTGATCAGATTTTGAGGATATAAAGTGTACTATAAGTCACTAGTGAGCTAAAGTACCCTTTAGCTCACTAGTGAATTATAGATTACTAAACAAACCCGTAGTTACCAACAAAATGCATTACAAATAATAAGTAACAAATAATGGATGACGTTTTCAAATTATTTTCGATATTAAAACGATTTATACGAAAGTGTTGGATAAAATTTTGTATTAGACACGTGAGTTATTACATATAAGTCACTTAAGGAAATTACTCTCTCGCCCTTCGGGCTCGAGAGTTAAACTTTTCTTCCGTGACTTATATGTAATATAACTCACTTATCTAATAAATAACTATTATTTAACTTATTAAAAATTAAAAAAAATAGTTTGTGGGCTAATCTTAGTTACATCTTCACAATAGTTTTATACAATTTGGTTGTTTGATCAGTAGGGAGCTATTATTTAAAGATATCCAAATTTACGTAAAATTTCCTATGGCCTGGCGGCGCAGCACCCGGTACGTTTTCTTTAATGTAAGCAATTGAGTTTTTAATTATTATTGTTTTTACACGAAACAAAAAAGGGTTAGGCTTTTAATTGATTTTTATTTAATCTTATTCTATTTTACTTTTGGAGTCAATCTTGGACTATAGCATTATGTCTGTCGAATACTTCCTACTTTTTTTAATAAATATTTATCAATGTTCCCTACTGAAAATATTTTAAATCAGTAAAGCAAAAATATGTAACCAATTTATCTAAACTAAAAATTTATTACCAAATTAGCTTTAAACAATGGTGAATCTTTGCAAAAATCTTGATCACATTGGTTGGACAAAAACACATGGCTAGAGCTTAAATTATATTTTTCTATCATTGTAAAAACCAATAAAACAATATTTTTAATTCTAATAACACAAAACAACCAAACAGAGGCGCATTTACATATTTGTCGCCCGTAGGCTATTTTATTCTTTCAATTCTAGGTACAAATTATTCATAAGACATAATCTGCCGCCCCCTAGAAAATGCCGCCATAGGCTTCAGCCTACTCAGCCTTTTGGTAAATGCGCCACTCAACCAAATAAATTTATAAATCATATAGCAAACTAACGAACAAACGAACAACTAAATTTATTTTTGGCTTATGTACGACTTTTTAAAATTTTTGTAGTTCGGAGACCTCGCTTATGAGCGACCAATTTGATCGACTTCAAGCGTGTTTTCTTGAACACAGAGTGCGAGTGAGGTACAATGAAGTCGATTTGTAGAATACTACAGTACACGAAGTCCCGCTGCAGGTATCCCACTTAAAATAGGAATGATTGTTTTCGGCTAGACCGGAAGTGATAGAAAACATATAAATACGTTAAACAAGGCATATTATTGTGACATACCTACGTACCAAATTTTATTTAATTACCCTAAAAAATAAAAAACTTATAGGGGGAGCCAACGGCTAGGGACAACCTTTATATTATGAAATTCATAAAGCATAATAGGAAAAAGTCACGTACTATGAGGTCCCTACCTTGAGAATAAATTTTGAAACTTTTAGTGCTGCGAAGTTCGCATGCGAAAAATGAAATATTTCCAGTAACTTAACCGACAAACTTTAAGAGGTGATTCTACGATGAAAAATAAGAAAAAAACTTTATATGAACATATGTCCCATATGTCTTAGTTTTTGAACAAGGGGATGTTAAAAATTTAAAAAAAAAGTTGTTTTTTTTAAGCTAGCTTTTATACTAATTTAAATATTTAAAATAATAAATTGGGAGAAATCTTCTATGCATAAGAGGACATTTTTTGACATAAAAACAACAAAAAAATACCAGTGTCGCCAATAAGGGGTTTAGCGTAAATATTTTTTAAGAAAAAAATGGTACGCTACTGCATTTTTCTAAAATAAAAATAATTTTTTTGCTTGGTTATTTCGTACTGCTAATAATAACTTCTACAGTAAAAAATAACCTTTATTATTTATTAAATTCATCAAACCTGCTGTTTTCCGGATTATAAAAAATAGTTATTTTGCAAATGGCGTAAAAATCACACAAGAAAATCAAGTCGATAAGGAAAAACAAACATGGTCAGGCTAGGAGGGCAAGTTTGATTAGCCCGTTTTTTCTAACGTATAATTTAATGTTAGTATAGCGTAATTTAATTATTTCGTCGACAGCTAAATCATTCAGCTTCGCAACCAATAGTTAGGAATCCCCGAACCATTTTCACAAATCATTACTAACAAGTTAATTTTGATTGAGTAGCTTCATTTTGACGAGACGATCAACTTTTTCCCCCACAACAATTTTCGTTGGCACAGCAGAGATTACATATGTTGATTTGATGAATATCAAAAAACCAGGATGACGTACCTTTTAATTTTTAGGACGATGTGGGTGTTAAATTATATAAATATTATTTAATCAACAGAAAAAATATCAGTTGGTTAGTAGTTATTTTTCACGACATCGTTAACCATACATGTTGGTGGTAGGGGACTCTTTGATAAAACCTTACGTTTTGTAGGACAAATATTTTTTGGGTTTATTTTGACAGTTATCTTAAAATTAACAGAAAAAGTCTCTGTTTGTAATAAATTGTTGATATTCGTCAAAGCAACATATTTAATTCCTGCTACCCCTGTAGGCTACCATCAATGAAAATTGTTGTAAGGAGAAACGTTGTCGTTAAAATGAAGCTACTTTCAAAAAATTAGCTTGTTGCTAATAAATGGTAAAAATAATCCAGGAATGCCTTACTATATTACCTAAATGAATATTGGTAATGTTTTCATTTTATAAATAAGTATATTTAATTTTTGGTTTCTATCTTTAAACTTTTATTTCAACCTCAAACATAAGTAATAATAGCAGTGATTAATTAAAAAATAAACCTAAATAAATAATATTGACAAAAAATCAATTTTATTATTTTTTTAACGTACACTGGTAAAAAAAGTTAAAGGGTACAGAAACAAAAACAAATTTTTTGAGGTTTTTCAAGTGGCTGTATTTCGCTTAAAAATAATAGTCCTAAAATTTTCAAAAACATTATTAGGCTAAAAGTTTATGGTTATTAGATTCAACAATTAAAAATCAAGGAACGTCTACACCGCACCGAAAATGTATTTTTTTTGAAATTTTTTAGTTTTTAAGTTTTGGTCTAAGAACTTGAAAAAAGTTTTCAACTAAACCACTGTATGAACTGGATAGTTTGTTTATTCAGCTTTAATTTGCTTGTTTTAAAAAGTTCGATACGGCCACCCTTTGTTGAGTTATTAAACTTTGAATGAAAAGAGATTATTGTTTTTAACTATCAATATCTTAGCAACCGTTAATTGCACAAAAAGATTTAAAAAGGGTTTTTAAATCCTAAATAGATTCTTTACAAAAATCGACTATTTTAAATTCTGTTTTTATTATTTTTTTCGTTAGTTTGAATAATAAAAAAAAGGTTTTTGTGGCTTTTGAGATAATCAGACATTCCATTAAAAATACTGAAAAAAGCAGAAATGTTAAATGTGCCTTTTACAGTTCAAAATTTTAATCCATTTTTTTCGTTTTTTAAGTAAATTTTCGAAAAAATATTAAAACCCAACGATTTTTACTTTAAATAATTATAATTTTAAACACAATATCAACAAATGTTTTTAAGTTTTTTTTCGTATTTTTATTAAATAATGTCCTTATATTTATAAAAAAAAACTAAATCAAAAATAATAAAAAAAAATCTTAATTTTTTTTTAAACTTTTATTTCATTTTTTTTTCTTTTATTTCAAAAATGCATAAAAGTTTTAAACCATTGTCTTGCATTGTGTTGCAGATTATGATAATTTAAAAGTCAAAATCGTTATCCTTTTTTTTCTAAATTTCCATCGACTAAAACAGAAAAAACATCTCGCCGCGATGCATTGAAATAAAACGTGGGGTATTTGTGGGCATTTTTAACCATAAAGGCATACTTTAACATTACTGGTTTACTTGATATGTAAAATTTAGCCCCTGAATATCCCAAAAGCCACCAAAAACTCATATTTTTCTGGTATTTTAAAATTAACGAAGAAAATAATAATAGATATTCGCTTTTTGTGGAGAATTTAGTCGGGGCTTTAAAAAGCTCCTTAATTTTCTTGCGCAATAAGCGGTTTCTGAGATATTAATGATTGAAGCCAAGTAAAATCTTTTTAATCTAAATATCTCAGTGTGAAGTGGTCGTATAAAACTTTTAAAAAGCAAATTAAAGCTGACTAAAAAAGTTTTCCGATACATATAATGATTGCAAGTGCAAAAAATTTCGTACACCACAATAAAAAACCAAAACATTTTTAAAAATACATTCTTTTTGGTATTCGCTAGGATTGCGCAGTACACGGTGCTTCATTTTTTATATGGATCTTAAAACTAGAAACTTTAAGCTTTAAAATGCTTTTGAAAAGATCATTTTTAAGCAAAAGTACAGCCATCTAAAAACGTCAACATATTTGGAGTTTTTTTGTGATCCTTTAATTTTTTCACTAGTGTTTTTATAAAGGGCTGAATATACTGGTTAGGCAAATAAGTATTGGGATTTCTGCCAGTAAAGCAACGAAAAAGGATGTAAGTGTCTCATTCAATACGAAATGTTTACATGCGGATATTCACGTTAGATTGTCTCTTTTCCCTACATTGGCTATGTGTTAAGTTATTTATTTACTTTACTAGAGAAACGAATTAAAATATTTAATTTATTAGTATCTTAGATACAGTTTCTTTAAATATGTCATTTCGAAAACATTTTCTCTATAAATAGTTTACCTTAAATATATATCTTTATTAAACTTTGAAGAAAGAAATGCATATTTTCAAACAAAGCATCAGAAGCATTTTAAGGCTGCATTCGAGAAAATTATTACATTTTTCTTTTTAATTAAACCAAAAGGTAAATGGCAAAACACGTCTTTTGTAGAATTTACCTGGTAAATGTAGCAATTTTAATTAAATTAAATTTTGTGTAAAATGTACGGCATTTTAGTTTCTAAATTTAATAAAATTTGGGTTTTTACAACAAATTTGGGTCGTTTAATTTAAAATAGGGTTACTATAAAAGGGCGACAAGAATAAGGATGGCAACGACATATCTATTATTTTCAAATATTGATATATCCAAAACTAAATATCGATAATCCTTGTCGATAGTTAACTTCCCAATATATCGATACATCGATATCGAATATTTTCGATATTTGTGATGAAGAAGATAAAATTAAAAAGATATTTTGTTCACCCAAATTTTTCAACTGTCAAAAATGTTGTACAGTTATAAAAAAAACTAAAGTATCAAGGAAATTTTTACTATGATGCTACCTGTTAAGAGAAAATAATAATAAAAAAAAATAAGATTAATATATCAATATGTTTTTTTTTCTTAAATAATGATATATTGATCATCGATATATTGAATAATCGATATTAGCCAAAACAATATTTATCGATATAGATATATCGATTTTCTTTTAAAATTTGACATCCCCAGAGAAGAAGCTTTAACAAATTTTTTCATATTTTTTTTGCACACTTACTGTTTATACTTTTCACAAAAATTTGACGTCTTATTGTCTTTTTGTCGGGGACAAATAATACATCTATTTCAACTCCTTGAACTTTCTGCAACACGATATACATATTGCTCGAAACTGAAACGTTAGGAGAAGCGTGGGAGTCAAATTAACCCCAACGCGCAAGTAACGGGAAATTTTTAAATAAATGTTGTTCTTTTTTTTGCGTTTTTTTAATCATTATTAGCATATACCTAACAAGGTTTTAGGAAGGTACTTGGAGATTTATTTCTAATTGTAAAAAATAGTTATTACAAAATTGACAAAGCTGGGGGTAAATTTGACCCTCGCGCGTCTACTTAAAGTTTAAATCAGGGTTTAGATAATTATTAAAGGACCGCCATTTTTAAGTAGGTGAGGATATTTAGTGGTATGATGATAACATGTAAGTTATATAACCCTAGAGCTATTTAACCGTAACTTTGCACTTGCCAATCACAAAAATATTTTTGAAAATAGGCAGTTTTGGGGTTATAAATCATAAGCAGAACATTCTTTACTTAATAAATTTATATTTATTACACATTACCTTGCATAAATATCGTAAAAATATCCGTTAACTGCCTTCTCTTTTTGTAAAAAAACTCGACACGTTCGAAATCTGTCAGAAATTGGCCAAAAAATCAATTTAAAGTCGTCTAGATATCTATGACATAACATGCTTGTTCATTTTTTTGCAGTCAAATATAACCGCATACCTAAAACTCCTGTTATATTTGACTAATGAAGGGTAGAGGGAAGAAGTACCATCTGAATGTATTAAAAAGTGTCCGTCGTAAAAAGCAACTTAAGGTGGCGCCACAGTAGCCAAAGAAGAGGTTTTAACCAGCATAAATTATTGAACTGAGATACAAAATGAAAAAGAACAGATAAATACAAAATGAAATAAGACAGAAATACTAAAATCCGTCCACTGGCTACTGTGGCGCCACCTTAATTTGCTTTTTTCCAATGGCCACTTTTTCAACTTGTCCGCCATAAAAGATGGTACTCCTCCCCTTCACTGACTAAAAAAATGAACAAGCAGGTTATATCATAACTATCTAGAGGGATATTTTTCTAATTCTTTTGTCTTACAGCTGCTAACAAGCTTGTCTTACAGCAGACGTCATTATAATGTGAATCGAAAAATAAAAGCGCTTACCGCCAGTGACAAATGACATAAAAAAATAATAATAATATAACCTAAAAAATGGCAACTCCAGTTTTAAAACAAAAATGCGCAATATCTTTAATGGTAGGTAAATTAATCCTTCACATGGTTTCCACACATACTATTGTTATTGTTATTAGTATACTTTTAGTCAATTTTGTTTGACTTTTAACCTCAAATTCGGCTATATTTTCCCTCCTAGTTTTTTTATCCTGTTAAACAGTGGTTAGACATCTCTTGACGCCGCTAACAACCGCTGTGAGCTGCTGTAAGACTGACGTCATTGATTTGTTAAAAAAATAAAAGTGCTTACAGCTGCTGTAAGCAGCTAACCAAGAAAATATCCCTTAGACGACATTAAAATTATTTTTTGGCCAATTTCTGACAGATTTCGAATCTGTCAACTTTTTTACAAAAAGAAAAGTCAGTAAACGGATGTTTTCACAATAATTATGCAAGGGTATGTGTAATGAACATAAATTTATTAAGTAAGAAATATTATGTCTATGATTTATAAACCCAAAACTGCTTATTTTCGAAATATTTTTGTAGTTTTCAAGCGCATGGTTAAGGTTAAATAACCCTAGGGTTATATAACCTACATGTTAGCATCATAACACTCACTGACTTCATGTTCAAGGGTAAGAAATTACTCGTTAGAAGCTTTAGTATGATGTACCCCAATTTTTCATTTTTTTAATGGCACCCATTTCTCAGCTTGACATTTCTATCTGTCATTTCTTGCCTAAAATTTGGTTTATGTGATTTTACTAAAGTCCTTTAATTTTCATGACAAAATACCGAATAATTTTAAAGTTAGGCGGAGGGTGAATTCTCACTTTAAACACGCACTGTATACAGGATTTTCATTTATTTAAAATAAAAAAGTTGAAATCAATGTACTTTAGAACCCAAAGTGGTAGAACTGTTAAAATATTTAAGTCGTAAGTTACCCATCGACTTTATAATGTTCCCAAATTTTCAAAACTGTTCGAAGCCTACTTTGGAGAAATCGATTCCGCGTTTTCTCATGGAAACCCTGCATAAGTAAATTAGTGTCATTATTATATTTATATTAAAACTCTTGGTAATTTAGAAATTTGATACAAGAAAATAAAGGAAGTTTTTTAACCAGTTTTTGCTTGAAAAAGAAAATTTTGTTCAGTTTCTTTATTATAAGTGTCGGTATAGGAAAAGGGGTATATAAAGAATTGCTTTTTTTGCTCTAACTAACTTGGGAGTGGTTTTAGCCAAGTGTAAAGAATAATAAAGGTTAATAAATATAAAGTGATAAGGGTAGGTTGGATTAAATTAATACAATATTTTTTGCGAAGAGAAGCTTAATATTTTTTTATTGGTTTTTTTGGATGTATGCTTTAACTGTCTAAAAAATAATTACATTCGTATTCATAATAGCCAAAATCTGTACAGGGTGGCTCGAATTCGACGCTCATCATTGGGATTTCGGAAACCGTAAGAGATGCAGGATCGGTTAAATGGAGGCAAAGTTGCGCAATTTGATGCTCAATAAAATGCAGTTTTGCGTTTTAAAAATTCCGAGTACTTCCGAAGATATTCGAAAAAAACGAAATTTTCAATTTTGGTTTCTATTGTTTCCTGGCTATATTTGTTAAGATAACTTAAAATGAAAAACACGTTTTCATGGTTACTTTTCTTCTCTATAATTCAGTGTGATTAAATATTGAATCTGACGTTTCGGCTTCTGGCGACCATCATCAACTTAATTTTTTTAAATACGGACCTGATATTTTTTTAAATTTAATTAAATCCTTTCATCACTCTTAAAACACTATATATCACCACTTTGATATTTGCCGACGTTTCGTACAGAAAATTCCATCACCAGAATATTGCATATTTATTTAACCATAATACGGTTCTGAACTACATTTTTAGGTAAAAACCTAACCTTAACTTCCGAACGATATCTAAATTTAATTAGGAATGATGTCTTAGATGCCCTAAATAATCCACCTTTGTCAGTATTTTAAGAAATATGGTGGCAGCAAGACGGAGCTCCTGCCCACAATGGAAGGGAAGTAGCTCAATTCCTTTACCATATATTTCCTAATAAATGGGTTTGCAAGATGGCACCGCTAGGAGCCCAGATCTTAGTCCCCTAGATTATTTCCTTTGGGGATATCTTAAGAACCGTTTATTTAAAAATGCACCTCACGACCTTTAAGTACTACGACAAAATTTGATAAGGGAAGCCTGCCATTCCTGCGAGAACAGTTAATCGAGCTGTATTAAAAATAAAAAGCAGAGCAAGAAAATGCATCGAGGCGAAAGGTTATCTCTTTGAACAAGTATAATAGTGATTAAATTATGTTTATTTTTAATATGGGCATCAAGATAGTATTACAAATTGTTTATGTAAGCTGATTTGTTGTCTACCTTTTTGTTTATGTCTAATATTCATGAAATTGTCGGTTAATAAAGTTATTTCCGCTGTTAGATATCAATGAGTTGCAATAAAAAGATTACGAATATGTAATGAATTTATTATTTTTTTTTACCTTCTTACCTAAAAATGTAGTTCAGGGCCGTATTATGGTAAAATAAATATGTAATATTCTGGCGATGGAATTTTCTGTACGAAACGTCGGCAAATATCAAAGTGGCGATATATAGTGTTTTAAGAGTGATGAAAGGATTTAATTAAATTAAAAAAATATCAGGTCCGTATTTAAAAAAATTAAGTTGATGATGGTCGCCAGCAGCCGAAACGTCAGATTCAATATTTAATCACACTGAATTATAGAGCAGAAAAAGTGTCCATGAAAACGTGTTTTTCATTTTAAGTTATCTTAACAAATATAGCCAGGAAACAATAAAAACCAAAATTGGAAATTCCGGTTTTTTTCGAATATCTTCGGAAGTACTCGGAATTTTTTAAAACGGAAAACGGCATTTTATTGAGCATCAAATTGCGCAACTTTGCCTCCATTTAACCGATCCTATATCTCTTACGGTTTCCGAAATCCCAATGATGAGCGTCGAATTCGAGTCACCCTGTACAAAAATTAGCTCATTCTTGGGTCTTGAGCGAAAAATGCATGTATTGTATTTTTAGAAAACAAATACTTAAAGAGAATATTTTAAAAGTGTTTAATAATTTTTAATATTTTTGTTTAACTACTGAGAATTCCTGATGGTGGAGGGGAGGGTAACCATCTTTATGGCGGACAAGTTGAAAAAGTGGTCATCGGAATGTAGCAAATTGGGATGGCGCCACTGTAGTCAGTGGAGGGATTTTGGTATTTCTTTCCTTTTTTATTTTGAATCTATCTGTCCTTTTTCATTTTGTATCTCACTCTAATAATGCATGTTCATTGGTTGAAAAATCTCCTCTAGCTACTGTAGCGCCACCTTAAGTTGCTCCTTTCGACGGACACTTTTTAAAACATTTAGATGGTTATCCTCCCCTCCACCATCCATATACTTGGTGAAGGTACTAAGCCAGGTACAAGGTATTCTCCGGTATATTAATCTGCTGCGCTGCTGCTGTAGTAACTCCCTGAAATCCCCTCTTGGGCTTAGGGGAGCCCAAGAGGGGATTGATTGTTAATCATTACAACATAAGGTTTTTTATTTATACTGTTTATGCAAATTATGCGTAAAAACAAAATGATATTTTATATTTGATCACTTTCCTCCAAGTCTCATCCCTGCTAAAGGGTTGCAGTTAAGGGGATGAAAGTGGCAAAAATATATGCGTCTTCTTGTACGTTTTTTTTTCCAAACACTTGTTATAAAAAAAATGTGAACTTGCCAATATTACAGCACTGTTTATACCAACCGACATATCATTCTAGATAAGTGTGTTATACCAGAATTGCAATCAAATCAAAATATCTTGTTGATTTTCTCCCGATATTGTACATAACAGGAAATTAAAAGTGTTGTACAGGTCAAAATTATGAAAATAGCACATTAGTTCGGCGAAAAGGGATTTCATGTGGATCTGACTAGTTTATAAAACTAGCTTGTCACATTTTTTTTTTTCGTCTGTTTGTAATTAAAAAAGGATGTTAACCAGATTTGATTGTTTATCTGTATTGTATAGACAGGACAAAAGTTAGCTACTAGCGTCTAAGGGCAGAGTTTTAATTTTCTATTTTAAAATCCATTAAAATGGCTTTAGATTTGCAATAAGGAAATTTAAAAAATATCAATAAAAAGAAAATAATTAGAACTAAAGTATGTTCACAGAAAATAATGCAAAAACTCTTGTTATAGCTTTTATTTTAGTGGGTTAGTAAAATAACCTGCAACTCTCAAATATCTTTAAAACGGCTAAAGCTACCTATTTATATCAAATTTGGTATCTGAAAGTTATCGGGCATGAAGAATTAAATAAGAGTATTGGCACCATTGCCAGATTACCCAGTTTTGTGCTACACATATCTTTATATATTTTTTAAATTTCACGTCAAATTTATTTATTTCACAAATTTTTAAAATTTCATTTTTACAAGCTGCTAAGATACGACATAACAACATTTTAGGTAACAAGTTTAGATGCACTCAAATATCTTAAAAACCGCCCACGATGTGTTTACACATTTTGATATTTAAAAGTTTTTGGTGAAGTTAAATTATTCAGTGATGAATTATTATTGCCAGATTTTTTTGGTTTTTCGTTATACGTAATATTTTTGATATTTTATATAAAATGGATTATTTATTTTAATTTAAATTAAAAGAGCGTAAAAACATTAGCAAGATTCAAGTTTTTTAAATTTTAGCCTTTATCAGCACCAGAGATATGACAACACCGCATTTTTTATTAAAATTTGGCAAGAATGCTGATCAATTAAAAATGTCTAAAAACAACCAAATACCTTATTTTGTAAATATAGCTTCAACATGGCGGACTGGTAATATCGTTAGAACTGTTTAAATTGGTCTAATCATTGCACAATATTTAAAATTAATACTTAAAATATTTAAATATTTAAAAAAAGGTTTATGAAAATATGAACATTTTAAAAATTGTGACAAATAACGTTAATTGACCCATTTATACTGTATTAATTTAAAATAATATAGTTGATTTACACCAGAATAAATCACAACGGGTAAAAGTGATGGATTTTAAAATAAACTGGTTATAAAAACAGAATAATAAAGTAAATGTTTATATGAAAAGGAGCAATATATTTTTGCTTAAATATTGTGGCACATAATTGTTTAACTCGTGAACAAAGCGTGTCGTATATTTAGATTTCTAATTAAAGAAAATTGATTATCTATGGTGCTGTGAAAACGAAATAAAATTATTAATGGCTGTTGTGTATTAATTATGAGCAATTTTGTCTTTTTATTATGTCCAAAATTAGGTTTTATGATTCTTCATAAACATGTCGTTATTGTATAAAAACTGTTGGGCAAACTAAATTCATATGAATTTAAAAGTTTTAGCAAGATATTACCTTACTTACTTACTACTTATTTCTAAAAATACAACAAAATGAAAAAAAAACAAGTTATAAAGATTTAAAAGTTATGCACCAACCAACTTGCTTTGAAAAAAAAAATATTTAAATAGTAGCAAATTTGTAAAATTAAACTGAATTTATATTTTATCATTTACCCCCTTACTTTTAGATTGTTGCAAGGATATTTAATAGGACCCTTAAATTTACGAATACGCTACAATAAATAATAATATGCATATAAATATTCTTTATCTAATGTGCATTTTTTTCGTTTAAAACTCTTATGAAAGTGCAAAACATTTAATTTATAATTTAAAAATAATTAAAGAAAAATTTGATTTTAAAGTAAATTGGATTTGACTAGGCCAGTTTTTATCAGAATTAAAAATATATTTAACTTAGTTAAATATATTTATATATATTACAAATAATAATTAAATATAATAAAAAGCTGATATAATAAAAACTGGCTATGTTAAATGCTATCTTAAGCGGGTTAAAACATGTTCGCGATGGTTTTGCCGACGACGGGGTTAAATTTAATATAAGTCATATATAATCATCATTTGCAAACTAATAGTTTAGGAAGTAAGTTTTAAAAAAAATGTAATTCAATATGTTTTTTAAATCTTGATCTGTTGTTTCTATGGTCCTAATAGGTAAGTAATTTTGAACAGATATACATTTATTTTTGCAAACAAAAATATATCTAAATTAATTATTTTAACTTCTTTAAGGTATTGCTATTAAATAAAAACAAGTAACTTGGTACAACATATAAAAAGTGACATTGCAGACTATGTTTTCTATTTATTAGATTAGACTTATTTGTATTTATCTCAATTTTACACAAAATGGATGTGTATAATAAATTTTATTATGTCAGTTTAATTTATGACTGTGTGGTAAATCGTAGATAGTATGTACATGTATCCCCATTCTAGAAGTGAAATCAGTAGTTTAAAGAATAGAAAAGTTATTTTTGGAAAATTTGGTAGACGTCTTGTATGCTTAAAATGTTTAGTTTTTAAGCAAGAACAAGGTACGCCACTGCATTTTTGTTTTCGAAAAATGTAGAAAAATAAAAATGAGTTGCTTTTTCAAGAGAAAGGAGATTTTTTTTGCTCTTCAGTATTTATGATCCAGTGGTATGCATGAATACCGAGTATTCGAATACTTTTTTGTAGGTCTTCGAAAATATTCGGTATTCGAATACTTTTTTACTGTATTTGTATTCGTATTCGAATATAAAATTTCAGTGTTCGACCCAACTGTGCAGCAATTGATAATGTTATTTTGTTCCTATTACTACACATTTGAATTTTGTACAAAATTTTTGCGTTAATTTAAATCTCGATTCTTTTGCGGCGAAGCCCACAGCCATACATTATTTTAGTACCGAACTTGGCTCACCTTTTTCATATTTACCTACGTTTGTGTATAGAAAAGTTAAGCCAGTATAATTTTAGTATTAAACTTGGCCTAACTTAAACATGTTTTAACACCTTAAATAAAAAAGTTTTATAAGGTTTTAATATGAATTTACCCCACTTGACCCTACCCCTTAATTCCATCCCAAAAAACCACCCTGTACATAAGCACTTAAAAATGACCTTCCAAAAGAAAGTTATTCGTTAACCCAACAAATTGTTGTTGAAAATGAATTTTGGTTATGTCATCAGAATTTGTATTGGGCTATAAATTCCGAATGGCATTCCAGAAAAATAAGCTTTGTTTGTGAGGAGAATGTATAATTTAAGCTTAGGATTTTTACGCAATATTTGGAAGATACCACTAAAAAAGAAATCCGGCTTTGAAAAATCCTTCTTTGTATTTGTTTTTTTAAAACTTATAAATCAGAACAAAGTTTGTATAATTCCAATAGGTATAACTTATTTCTTTTTATAACCATTTATATATTTTTTTAAATAAATGTTGCCACCAAAGTAAAAAAAATTATATAGTTAATTTGATACGGTAAATATTTGGATTTCGTTAAAAAAACAGTAATAACTAAAGACTAGTTGGAAATAAGTTATACCGGGTGTTTTTTATGGGTGGTTCCCCCTTTTTTGTATTTTGATACTAAAAATTACAAAACCCCTTACCACAATGCTTCTAAACCTTAATATGTACCTATTTGGGAATCATTTCTAACTAGGAGCCCGGGGCTAAACACCCTCCCCCTATGTACGCTAATATACCGGATCAGCTAAATATCAAAACACATAGGCAATGTGAGAAAAGAGACAGTCTAACGTGAATACCGACATGTAAACATTTCGGATTGGATGACTTATCGTACATCCTTTGTTGTTGCTTTACTGGCCAATATACCTTTAGCTGTTCCTTATACATAACACAAGTATATAGGTATTAGTACAGGATGTAAAGCTGATAAAATGGAAAAATCTCGCAATTCTTTTGTCCTGCATGAATTGACTTGAAATTTTAACATAATGTAGTGACTAGCCCAAGGATAAAAATTCATATCAAATTAAAGGGCGCCAGAGTCCTGGGGGTAATTGCCACCCCATCTCGGAGGTAAATATACTTAATTACATTTTAACCACAGAAATTGGTTACAAAACTATTTCCTGGCAAAAATATTCTATACTTACATGATATTCGTAAAACTAATATTTTTTAAGTTATTGGGAATTAAAATTATGCCGCAAATTTTTGGAGAAAAATCGACCTCTCGGATTTTTCGTAAATAACTTAAAAATAATATTTTATTAAAAGAAATCTATGGAAAGCAACACTATAGCTTTTAAAAATAGAAACAAAATGATTTCATTATAATTTGTCTACAACTAATACAATCCGAGATACTCATAGTGGCTTTGTCAGGTATCAGGTACCAAAGCGTAATAAAATAAAGCTTAACATTTGCCATTTTTTAAAAGCTAAATTTTATAATATTTTACTTGAGTAACTATTAAAAGATATTTTCTTAATCGCCAGACAGTTTTAATAAGTTTCAACCCTTTGGCAGATAAACAATATTTCTATTTTTAACAAAATATAACAAAAATACTTATATGAGATCCGCAGGGTTATTAAATAGGCATGTCCTAAAAATATTTTGATGACTGGGAAAATATATTCTAATAGGTACCCAAGTAACATAATACGTGCTTGTTTAAATTCAGGACCCCCTCCTAACTTTTAAATTGTTTGGTATTTTTTCATAAAAATTTTTTGAAGACTTTAGTGAGACAACATAAACCAAATTTAAGACAGGAAATGACAGATATAAAGCTTAAACTGACACCTGGGTGCCATTTTAAAAAGTAAAAATTAAATGGAACTCCAACTCATATTAAAGGCTTTTATTTAGAAGAAATTGATGGTTATATACTGGCTTGCAAACGTCATTTTTGACATGAAATTTAAAATAAGTCAAAACGGTTGGACTTAGGTATACAACATTATACATAAATTATGTTTAGAATTTTACGCAGAATCTAAAACATAAATAATAAATAGGGCTATCGATTTCAAATAAGAAAATTGACAATAACTTCCGGTATAACCGGAACTGGTAGAGCTATTAAAATATTTTAGTTGTATGTCCCCCACTGACTCTATAATGTAACCAAAATTTTAAAATTTTCCAAAGCGTACTTTTTCAAAAAATCGATCGCAACAATTCCCGGTGGGACACCCTGTATGTGTTAACTTAAAAGAGATATAATATAGTGCAAAATATGATTTTATAAAAACCGAATTTCATTGTTTTTCCCGTGTGGTGTTTACATAGTATAGGAGGTAGAAACATTTTTGAAAAAAAGGATCATCTGATTTTTTGATATCTTGTTCTCCCTCCTTCTTTGGATAGACCCTGGGCTGTCTGGCTGGCGGTAGTGGTTGCATTTATTAGTTCATATCCTATCTGTTCATGCAATAATCTAAGGTTTTGAAAACATTTTAGAAAACTATATAATTACCTGTTGATTTCTTTTCTTTAAATAGGTTAACCAAACATACTTTTTTGTTGCCAGGTACTTTTATCATTGCTAATTTTACAGTTGTCCCCCTTCTAATTTCTAAACCGATTGGTATATTTTAATGAAACTTGGAACGATATTATATATAACCAAGGTCTGCATTTTCTGACAAATCAGTGAAAGCTCTCAATGTCAATGTCACAGCTGGGCACCAACGCAACCGCTACCGCCAGCCAAACAGCCGAGGATCTACCCGAAAGAGGAGGGAGAACAACATATCAAAAAATTAGCCAACCAAAAATTATTAT
>JACEGR010003431.1:0-105214 GCA_014170235.1 Listronotus bonariensis
TTGTAGCTTTATATTAAATTATACAGAATGCTAGCAAGTAACTAATATTTTTTTATTTAGGATTTTAGATAATGTTTCCTAATATTTCTTCTGAAATATAACCTTGTTTTCAAAAGTGCTTGCTTCTAGCCGAGACACAAGCAAAAAATTGGATAATTTCTGTAAATATGGTAAATATTTTACCCATTTTTATCAGCTAATTGACTGTGTTCAACATTGTGTCTCGTAATTAAAACTTACAATATTCTGATCACTTTAAATTAAGGAAAACGCCTGAACCAATAAATGTATTTTATCGGTTTAGTATACCATATTTTCTTAGTAGGAATTTTTTTAATATAAAATGACCAGATTATAAACATATACCTAATAAATATATTTTTATTGATGTCTTTTAAAGTAAACTTTAAAAAATAATTAATAATACTACTAAATTAATCATTATATTTTGTTACAAAGAAAATTACCCCTAAACATAAAGATACTGTGATTTTTAGGGTTTCTGGAAAAAAAATTCTTCATACAATGAATTGTGTTTTACTCTATTCCCTTTGAGGACATGTTTACTACAAAAAACATATATTTAGTAATAGAAAGTAAGTATGGTGTTTAAAGTAAAATCCCTTGCAACTGAACATAACTAGTATTATAAAAACCTACTATATTTATAAAGACAATTTCATTTTCACAAACTACATTCTTTGTTAAGGTCAAATTCAATATACCTACTAACAACTAATATAAGATACCTGTCTTTAGGATTTGATTGGTAATCGCGGGGCACTGAAATCTGAAATAACTCTAAATTACCAATAAAAAATTAAGCAGGTAGGTATTTGGGTAGGTGACCCTACTCAAAATTGATTCCTGTCTGGGTCTTAAAGTCGGCCATTTTGATTTGGAGCCTTTGTGAACTTTAATTAAACTTAAAAAAGTTATTGAATCCTAAAATTAACTTGTAAGAAGATAAATACTATCTACATAGACATTATTTTGTCTTGGAACCTTCCAATATAAACTATAATGTGGAGAGAAAATCATAAAGCAGAACATTTTTTTTTATGTCTGTAAGTAAAGAAGGCTATAAACCAATTGCGAATTGATTATTTGGCCACAAAACCTTATAATAAGAGTGTAAACTAATATAATTAAATAACTTACCACCAATATAATATATTTAGGAAACTGAAAAACAAACTACTCCCTTTTAGAGGATTCGGCTGATCATGGCGTATATCGAAAGCAAGAGGCCGATCAATTCTGCCAACTGCAAAAATATTCCTAGATACTTTATTCGGTCCTAAAAAATGCGAAGTCAGTATACCACGTTAAATAGTGTATACACGTTTTAAAATATCTTTTTAACTTCTTTAATTTTTAATCAATATTATGTTTATTTTTAGATAAAAGTTACGAATAAAAATTAGCATCTGGTGCATTTTTAAATTCTTACCTTGGGGCCGTTGGCGGCATTGTTGTTTTGATGTTTTGACGTTTTACCTAACCTATAAAAAATAAGTCTGAAAGTTGAAATAAGTGGTTATTTATTATTTTTATTTAATATTTAAACCATAAAGACTAAAAAGTTACGAAAATGGGGAAGCGACAACACCAAAAAGATAAAATGTACCTTACATACACGGAGTGGACAACACTGTACGGTGGAAAAAAATCTGGTACTTTGTCTAAAGAGGAACAAAATTTTAGAAGATTACCCTTTGATCATTGTTGTTTGTCTTTACAGCCCTACGAAGTACCTATTTGTGATCTAGATGGAAACATATTTGATCTAGATGCTCTCATTCCATTTCTAAAAAATTTAAAATAAATCCGGTAACTGGTAAACCATTGGATTTTCATTCATTAATTCAGTTAAATATGAAACGCAATAATGAAAATGACTTTGAATGTCCAGTGTTATTTAAGCCATTCACAAGTAGTTCCCATATTGCTGCTATTGCTACTACTGGAAATGTTTATTTAATGGAAGCAATAGAACAGCTGAATATAAAAAATAAAAATTGGAAGGATTTAATAAATGATAAACCATTTGAAAGAAAAGATATTATTGTACTACAAGATCCAAATAATTTATCCAAGTTTAACATATCTCAGTTCCATCATATTAAACAGAATTTAAGAGTTGAAACAGAAGGTAAGGTTAGATAAGGTAACTGTTTTATTTATTAGGCATTTTAATATGATTTGTTTATAGTATGATTTATTTTGGTTTTATCCTCTGTATATTATAAATCTAATATATATTGTATTTAAATTTTCTAAAATATTGCATATACAGGGTGTTTGCTAACTACAGTATGAAACAAGGTGGCACTTTCTTATGTCTTTTTATAAAAAAAAGTTCCTATAAACATATATCTGGACTTGCTTCCATTCTGAGATACAGGGCGTTAAAAATTTCAAAAAAGTAAGTTTTTTTTTATTTTCTTAGGGACCCTTTAACCGATTTGAATAAAATTTGGAACACTTATTTAATTTTAAAAGGTGCTTTGCCTAGATTTGTATTATTGGGTCCAGTGGCGTCTCAGTGGGCACCACAACCAATATTATTGTAAAAAAAAGTATGCCACTTACTTTTTATGAAGTTTTAATATTTTTTTTGATTAAGCAATTAACAATTTAACTTTTTAGTCCCTTAAATTTTCTATGTATTTCGCTTTGTTTTCGAAAAAAATGAAACCATGTTAAGTCATTCTAAAAAGTAGCCCTAAACAGCAAAAATTAATATCCAAACTTTAAAAAATTAACAATTTTGACCTTAGTAAATATGAAAAATTACAATTCTTGATAAAATACACAAATGCCCATTTATTTTAAGGCAACTAATTGTTTTATTTTTCTTTTTTCTTTTTATATCATATTGTCTATGCATAGGTACTTTTTATAAGAAATTAAAGTAGCTTTAGTATTTTTTTCTTGAAAACGAAGGCAGATACAAAGAAAATACAAGGGGCTTAAAAGTTAAATTGTAATTGCTTAACCAAAAAAAAAAAAAAATTAAAACTTCATAAAAAGTTAATGGCGTACTTTTTTACACAATAATATTGGCTGTGGTGCCCACTGAGACGCCACTGGACCTAATAATGCTAATATAGGTAAAGATTTACAAGCGCTTTATTAAATTAAATAAGTCCCCTACATTTTATTCAAATCGTTGAAAGGGTTCCTAAGATATTCAAAAGATACCGACTTTTTTGAAAACTTAAACACCATGTATCTTAGAATGGAAGCAAGTCCAGACATGTGTCGATAGGAACTTTTTTCATAAAAAGACATAAAAGTTTTGTACATAGTTAGGAAACACCCTGTATGATAGTTTAATTTTTACCCCTCTTCATTTTGTTTTTTTAGTATTGTTAGCAATTTTAAGTAATTTATATTATTTGACTTTGTAATGGACTTGACAATCAAGGCATTTTTATTTTTCTACTACCCAAAAAGAGTACATGATGCCTATATTACTTTTTGATAGCACTCACAATTATGAAGATCAAAAATAGGACACCCTGTACACCTTGTCTATAGATAAACATGGAGGTGGACCTGGGATGGTTTGGGGTTGTTTTTCTGTGTTTGGGATAGGACCACTAGTATATCAAATTAAACAATGACATAAAAAGCAACTTAAAATTTCAACAAGATAATGATCCCAAACACATCATCAAAGTTAGTCAAAGAATTTTTCAGGAATGAGAAAATCCAAGTTCTTGAGTGGTCATTGCAGTCTCTCAACATTTAACATACGTATATAAAATAAAATGACTTTGTAGAAAGGCAAATTAGGGTAAAAATTATTCCAATAAGTATGAGCTTTTTAAAGAGTTTGAAATTAAATGAAAAATATTGATTTCTTGGACATAAATACACTTCTGTAGTCCATGCCAAGCAAATACAGGGCAGTAATCAAAAATAATGGTTAAGCCCCAAGTGATTGTGCCTAAAAACATTAACTAACTTAAATTTGCCTATATTTTTTTATCCTTCAATTTACAAATTAATGTTTAATGTAATGGAGGTGTCTAAATATTAGGTTGATTTTAAAAATGGTTACTTGTAAGAAAAAATAAATATATTTTAATATTTCAATAAAAGTACTTAAAACTAAAATAATGTCCAAAATGTGTTGGTCTATCTACTTTTGTCTATTACTGTAAGTAAAGTTTTAAACATTCTGATTTTTAGAGGAGATAGCAGATAAGTCAAATCCCCAGGCTCGTTTAAAAACTGTAAATCCTGAAACTAAAGACACATTGGCAGAATTAGATAGGGACTATAAGGTGCCATCAATCCAACTAAATAAGCCAGAAAGTAATGAAAAGGCAGATCGCTTTAATGCTGCTCATTATTCTACTGGAGCTGTAGCAGCCAGTTTTACTTCTACATCTATGAACCGTAGTTTGGTGCATGAGGCAGCTATAAGGCATGAAGATGAAGTTAGATATGAAAGAGTAAAGAAAAAAGGCAAGTAGTTGGTTTAAAATGTGTTTACTGCTATACTAAGAGTGTGCTCACCTTTATTTATTTCTTTATGTAACAACTAAAGCTACAAACTAAAAGTTACATTCATACTTTGTATCATTATGCATGTATCAATTTTATGCTTAGGTTTTGGCTCATATTAATACCTTTTTGGTTGACAGATATCTAAAAATTGCATACAAAGTGGCTTAAAAAAGGCATTTTATTTTTTATTTATTCAAGATACCGCAGGTGGATCCTTCAATGTATAGCATGTTCTTATTTCTCACTTCCCAAAATCCCCTCTTACCAAATATTGTGACAATAGACCTATTATTAACAAAATTATTTATTAAAAACTCACAACTCAAACACTCTCTATCATTGAATTTTAGCCTCAGGAATTTGTGGTGGCATTTTTTCCGCATCTTTTAGAAACACCCTATATAACATATTACCAACTTATAAATAACTATATAGTAGTCTTACAGTCCCGCAATACATGCAATTGTTTATATCAAAGCGCTGCCGACGCGACGTATTGACTTCGGGGTGTAGCTTTCGCTGGTAAGCACCATCCGTTTAATTGAACCACTTGGTTTAACACAAGCATTGAAAAAGAAAGTAAGAAACACGCCGCTTAAATAAATCCCTTCTGAGTTTGCACAGTCTGCAGCAGGGATGAAATGCAAGGGACATCCGTTATCTGATATTCTCCAGCGTTTTCGTGCTGACAGTGATAAACAACTGTGACTCATTGACAAACACTGTTTGTCAATGAGAATTGTAAATTGATTCTTTGGACAATAAACGATTTAAAGTAAAAAGTAAAGTGAAAAACTTTAGTTATTTGTATGGTGATATTACATTTGTCAGTTAAACAATAAAGTATTATTATGTTTTCTTGTTGTTTACTGTATACTTATATGAAGCTCAGATCAGAGTTGGATCGAATACTGAAAATCGGTATTCGAATACGAATACAAATACCAAAAAAAAATATTTAAATACTCAGTATTCATAAATACGGGGAATCAGTATTTAAATACTGCAAAAAAATATTTGAATGCTAGAAAAAGAACGTGGTTTAAAATTTTGAAGAGCAAAAAAACCTTGTTCTTTCCCTTTTGATATTCCAATCATGACAATTTTGTTATTCGAATACTGCAATATTACCATAATCGAATACTCGGTACGCCCGTATTCGAATATATAACAAAAAAAAGTGTTCATTAAATACTTCAAAAGAATTCAAATACACAAATTAAATACTCGCCAAAAAGTATTCTGCCGAATACCACACACACAAATGTATTCAAATACTATTCGAATACCGGCCCAATATATTCTGAGTACTATTCAGAATACTGAGTATTCGAATACGACCCAAGTCTGGCTCAGATGCTGGTTGTTTTTATACCTGTACCTGGTCACTAATGTCCGGTCATATTGAATAAAATGTTGTACATTATTTGTTGCAACTATGTAGCATGTTGTAAACACAACCCATTTCTACTAAGGTTCATAACAAACAAAAACCTAAACCACCACTAACTAAAAATTTGTGAAATCAAGGGTTAGAAAATATTTTTAAATCCAAATTTGCATGGACAGAATTGTGAATCTCAAAATGAAAAAAATAATAATAATAATAATTTTTTTATCACAATTTCATGTTACTGAATGAATGATGTTTGACATAGTACCTGCACTGTTTTATGTCTTTAATACAGTATAATACCTATTATTTGAAATTATTTTTTTTAGGCTATGTTAGATTAGTTACCAACTTGGGAATGTTAAATTTGGAACTCTACTGCGATCAGGTTCCAAAACTTGCGAAAATTTTATAAAACATTGTGAAAATGGATACTATAATGGAACAAAGTTCCACAGATCAATAAGAAATTTTATGGTAAGTATTTTTTATAGAGTGTTCGCAATAATCAATACAATTTGTATACAAGGCGGATATTCCTTTTAACATCCTGTATATTTACCTTAATTTAGACTCTTTACTTCTGTCACTTTTCTTGGGCCACATAACTCACCTAGCTACGCCACTGAGTTTTTGTGCTTTTATTCATCCAAATAATAGAGTTTTAAGGTGATTTAACTCAATAAATAAGGTTTAAGACACTCATGATCCTTTAGTAGGCTTTAACCCTCATGGACTCTCTAAATATAAAAATGCCTTTTTATTTTTTATTTATTTATTTTTTTGGGTTACAAACAGGACTAATGTTTTAAACAGTAACCACTATTTACAATTTATATTAAGTTACAAATTAATCTATGTAGAAAAAAAATCAATTTATTTAGCTGACTTATCTTAATACTCTGTCAAAAAATCTATAGTAAAAAGCTAAAATTTACTCTAAATGTAGCAAAATTGAAAAAAAGTCTCATATAGTTGCCAAAAATTATAACAAAGAAACTTTTTAAAGAAAACTGACCAAAAAACATTGTATCATAACTTATATTTCCCATTAGGCACTAATCCTAGTTCTCCATTTTTTATTAATAAAAACTACTCATTTCTTTATTAAAAATGTGTGCGTTCTAATAATAGTAATCATACCTACTTTTTTAGATTCAAGGAGGCGATCCTACAAACACGGGAAATGGGGGACATCAATATGGGGAAATAAATTTGAGGATGAATTTCAGCCAAACCTGTCACATACTGGACGTGGTGTCCTTTCTATGGCTAATTCAGGAAAAAATACAAACGGATCTCAATTGTAAATACATGCAGTACATTCCAATTAAAAGGAGCCACCCTGTATAATTCTGTTATAACAAATACTTCTGTTATTTGTACACTTATAAAATAAACTTAAGACACGTCAATTTTTATATGTAGAAAGACACATTTTAATGTCAAAAATTTATTTGTTCAGGGGTAGCACCTTCCCTCACCCACACAAACATCAAAAAGTTCAAATAGAAACGAGGGTCAATTGATATCTTATCTTGAAGAGTTTCAAATTCTCTCTTTAATAATCTTTAGTTTTTCAAAATCGGTTCTGTAGGTTTCAAGAAAGTTTAGCTTACATACCGGAGTTCCTAGCTGGTGGCTCACACCTATAACTTTTTATTGCTTAAACTATTAAAATAAAATTTGGTTTGTAGGTATATCACTTAAATGTGCATTGTTTCACAAATTCATTTATTTTTTATTGCTTCCGGTTTAGCCGGAAACGACATTAACTTTTAAATTTTTAATGAGACACTTGATATATTTTAACTAAGTCAAAGTCAAAAGTCAAAAATCTCTTTATTCAAAAAATGAAAACTACACGTTTTTACAAAAATGCAGCTCCATTGAATGAACTGGCGTCAAAAAATAAAAAAATATAAATTACAGCATACATTCTTAATATACACATTAAAAACACTAAAACAATTCTCATTGCTAACCCTTAAACAGATTAGGTAATAAAATTTACATATTAAAACAAATAGTCTTATCTTAAAAATTATAGTCTAAAAATTCATTCACCGTTTAAGGTTCAATATTTAAAATCATGTTAAAAATAAATTTTTTAAAATCTTTAATATTATATGTTTGCCTAACACTTAAAGGTAATTTATTAAAAAAATTTATACACGAATATGTGGGACCCCTTTCCGTTGCAGTGAGTCTATGTATCGGAATATTCAAACTGACCATTCTTGTATTAAAAGAATGTCCAATTTCAAAGGCCTCAAACTTGTCCCTGTTGTTGAAAAGAAACAATAAACACTCATATACATATAAACCTGCCAATGTCAAAATTCCAAGCTCCCTGAACCTCCCCCTACAAGACTCCCTCCAGCCCAAACCCGGCATGACCCGAATAGCCCCCTTCTGCACTAGAAACGCTCTACCCGAATCCACACCCCCACCCCAAAACATAACACCAAAATGCAAAACCGAGTGAAATGTAGCGTAATATACTGTTTTAAGGTTACCCAGATCGAGATATCTAGACATAACCCTCAAAGAGTAACATGCGCTGTTAAGCTTTTTACAAAACATTTCCACCTGGGCTACCCAGTCTAAGTGCTGGTCCACCTCTATACCCAGGAATCTGGTACTTGCGCTAAGTGCACTAACTAATTTAAATAGGAAAAATATTCAGGGTACATAATATTGGCATTCATGGCACTCTAGATTAAAAATTTAAAATCTTTTCATTTGGACTTTTACGTTTGTTTTAGTGAGGGAAGGGGATAACCCAGAACAAGTAAACTTTGATATTAAAATGTGTCCCCTAAAAATTAAAATTGACCTGTTTTAGGAAGTTTACAAATTACAGAATTAAATTGGGTGGCTCGTTTTTATCGAAATGCACTGTATTTTAAATTATTCTTTTGGTATTGTTTTTTTCCCAAAATAATTATCTAACTGTTTTCTTTTCTAGCTTTATAACATATAGGTCCTGCAAGCACTTGGATAATAAACATACAATATTTGGTAAGGTTGTTGGAGGTATGGAAACATTAAATGAAATGGAAAAAATTGAAGTTGACAATAAGGATAGACCTATTGAAGAAATTGTTTTGCTGAAGGCTCAAATATTTGTCAATCCGTATGATGAGGCAGACGAAATTGTAAGTTTGCAGAAATATTAAAATGGCATTAAAGTGTTTAAAAATTATATAAATTTTATGAAATTTAGTCATTCAGTTATATGTCGCTTTATTATAAAAGAGATTAATTGTATAATTTTTCCTTTATGTTAGTGACATTAGAAACTAAAGAGGTTGCAGCTTTATTTTTAATTATGTATAGGATGAAACTATACCAGAGTTGGGCCGAATATTGAAAATCGGTATTCGAATATGAATACGAATACCGGAAAAAAATCCTCACCTCATTTTTTTTTCTATTTTCCTTCCCTTTTGTTATTCTAATCATGACAATTTTGGTATTCAGATACTGCCTACACTTTTCGGTATTCGAATACTCAAAAAAGTATTTGTCATATACTTCTGAAGTATTCGAATACAGAATCCCGAATACTAACCAAAAAACTATTTTGCCGAATACCAAAAACGAAAATTTATTCGAATAGTATTTGAATACCGGCAAAATGTATTCTGAATACTATTCAGAATACTGAGTATTCGAATACGACCCAACTCTGAACTATACGAATAAACTTGGGAAAATATTGCAAAGGACAAATAATGACTAATAATAAAAAAATATATTATTATGCAAGTAATAATAAACTCGTGAACAAAAAAGCCGATACCCTGGATTTTTGCCAAGTTTGGTATTTTATAACTCTTTTGTTTTTAATCCGATTTTTACCGGGTAAATCAATTTGTGTGTTTTTTGACCTAAGTTTTAAACATCCTGTGGAGATATTGGGGCTGTTATTTTTTAATACTGTTACTGGTATTTTATTAGATCACAAGTCATTTTTAAATCAAGTCAACTTATGTAATTGTTAAAAGTATTAGACAGTGACAGCCTTTAAAATTGTTGTAATAGTTATGGATGTCAGCATGGAGTTAACTACAAAAGACGTAGCAAAAAATTTTGCTTTAATAGAGAAGGGTCATAATAAAAATTAGGTAGTTCCTACGTTGGGATTTCCAAGGGCCACAGTTCAAGATGCTTCGAATAGGTACTTGGAAACAGGAAATTTTACTATACGGCAAGGATCTGCTAGAAAGAGAAAAACGACTGCAGCTGACGATCGCTTCCTTGTGGTAAGATCTCTAAGAAACTGAAAGGCAACTTCTGTGACTTTTAAAAATTAGTTGCGAACGATACGTGGGGTCAATATTAGTGACAAAACGGTTAGAGGGAGGTTAAACGAAGCTGAGCTCCGTTCACGTAGGCCGGCAAAAAAAACAAGATTACTTCGGCTCCATCGACGAGAACGGTTACGATTTGCCAGAGAACTTTTAAACTGGACCGTGGAGCACTGGAGTAATGTTCTCTTCACATATGAGTCGAGGGTGTTTTTGGTTGCCTAATGTTCGTGAGCGTGTATATAGGAGACCAAATGAAGGATTGGCCGAATGCACCATAACAGAGCCAACATCTTTTCGTTGTATGAGATCTTATCAAGGTGGTTCCGTTATGATATGGGCGAGTATTAATTGAAGATATTCTTTAATAGGGAATAGTTTCATTTGCTCCCTTAATCGGTGAACAATTTATACTAATGCATGATAATGCTAGGCCACTTGTTGCACGGGTGGTAAATGAATATTTAGATGAAGTTGGCATTCGACGGTTATACTGGCCTGCATGAAGTCTGGTTTTGAATCCAATAGAAAATTTTTGGGATCAGTTGAAAAGAGCTGTTCGTCGTCGCCCTATGCAGCCAGACAAGAAAGAATCGTCACACCTATTTACTCATTACTTAGCAGAATGCGCGCTCTTTTGAAGCTAGAGAAGAGCATACATGGGACCATTTTTTTAAAACTTTAGTATTGTTTTTATTTAATTGTCTCTATAAAAATACCTTTAAAACAAAATTTTTATTAAAAACATCGTATTTCTTTTTAAACTACAGATAACAAAATGGGTCAAAAAAGAAAATGTTAGGACTACATGTACCTTTATCAAAAAATTTTCAGCATTAAAAATAACAGCCCCGATATGTCCACAGGGTGTTTAAAACTTAGGTAAAAAAAGACACATTGATTCACCCAGTATAATAGCGCTCTATCGAAAATGACCCATCATTAAAAAAAATCAGCACATTCGCAATTAAATTATCTATAAAATGGTAAACGAATTGTAAAAATCGGATTAAAAACAAAAAGCTATAAAGTATCAAACTTAGCAGAAAAACCAGGGTGCCGGTTTTTTTGTCCGGGAGTTTATAATAAAATAATTAAACGTTGTTTTTCCTTAACAATAATTTTCCAAGTTTTATGTTTATAGGCTAAGAAACGCCAGGTATATTTATATTTTTGTAAAGGTTTGACCACCACCAGTATTTTAAGAGTGTATAGCAGTTATACAGGTTGTCTCTAAAAGGTCTGTACAAAATAATACCACACATTCCTTGGACCAAAATACAATGATCTTACGCAATTTACCTTAGTCCAAAATTTGATCGTTTTTAAGATAAAGGGTGTCAAAGTTTCCATTTAGTTTAAATTATTATTTTTAATATTAAAAATTTCCTAACGAAATTCGGTATTGGAGGGTTTTTCAGGCTGGGAAATCGAAATTTGTTCTTGTTTTTGTTGTAAAATTTAGAGGGAGCCACCTAAAATCCTTTACTTATATTTATAATGCCATAACTTTTTTGGGCCTTTGTATATTATTGCTCTGGTGAAAAAGTTATATTATCTCATATTTTTTAAACAAAAATGATATGCCTTGGTAATATCGCTAAGAGCAACCGTTTTAATGATATTCCCGATTAAAGGTTTTAATTCACACGAAAAATTTCATTTGTATTACTTCAACCTTTATTTAGGCCACCCAGGATTTTTCGAAAGTTCTCTACAAAGAAAAGATCTAACGCAATTTTCCTTGGTTAAAAAGTTGCAAGATACAGGGTGTAATAGTAAAAAAATGGAAACTTTGTAACCCTGTATCTCGCCAACGATCGACTTTTTTAACTAAGGTAAATTACGTTAGATCGTTTCATTTTGACAACATATTTGTAGTTTAAATCAAAGGTTACAACGTCCGGTTAGTAAATAAATCATATTAAATAATATTTATACATGGTGTTGGGGAAATAATGTTTGTAACTTCAAGAGGTGATTCCTTGCATTATTCTAAGCAAAAAGTTTCTTATACCAAAATATGTAATAGCAAAGACAATTGAAGTTTCACTATAGACTCCCTGAACAATGCTAAATTTTTGGTCATTTGTTTGGACGCTGGCTTGGCTAAAGTTATGAAGCGGCAAATTATACGTACTGTTTACGTGTGTACTCGATGGATACCCGTTTCATAAATTCCACAAAGCGAGCATCCAAGCTGATGACCTAAAATTTTGCATTGTTCTGGGTGTCTAAATTAGTCGTTTCGGAGAAAAAAAATGCTAAACCTGTTTCTTTTTAGTCATAAAATGAATTAATTTTGCACCCGTATGATTTAAAACGTTAAATCATATTTATTTATTAACTGTCTCTAAAAAGTTTTTTTGCTTATTAAATACAATTTTCCGAAGAAAAACAGACAAACAACACGTAATTGGCAACGTCGTACGCGACATGGTGTTGGTAAGCAATAAAATAACTACCTACGTCGGGAAAAAAATTCTTTCATAGTTTCTTGCATATACAGGGTGCGGCAGAATGGAGTCCCACATTTCATCAGGCTAGAACCAAATAATACTAATCCATAGAAGCTCACAAGTGAGATTTCAGTGTACCCTGGAACTTTAGTACCTACTTCTGACCACCAGATAGCGAAAGTAGTCAATCGACCAATAGAAACTCGAAATGGGCATCGACAAATTTTCTGATTGGTCCAGTGCGAACTTTTGCTATCTGGTGGTAAGGGTAGGTACTAAAATTTCAGAGTACGCTGAAATCTCACTTATAAGCTTCTATGGATTAGTATTCTTTCTAGAACATCGGAAATAGGGGTTGAACATTGGTGGGTATGGTCACATTCACTTGGGCAATCGATAAGGTTTTTACTCGGCACTATGTCTGGGTTTGGTGAGCAACGAGGATTTGTATTGAGTCTTATAAAAAATGGCGAATGTGTCACCGTGACGAAAAGAGCATTTTGTACGCACTCCCTGCCTCTGAATGAGTCTGTTCCAGACCGGAAAACAATTTTAAAATGGGTTGCCATTTTAAGGGCAACTGGTTCTTGACTTCACTAACTAAAGACAGCGATACGAGATGAAACTGCTGCTATTCGTCAAGACATGGTGATAAAAGTGATGTATCACTTCTAGGAACGCTTTCGCCTGTGTGTCGCTGCTAACGGCCGTCATTTAGACGATATACTTTTTAAAACATAGTTTAAAAAACTCCAAAGTTTGCTCTTTTTGAAAATAAAAAAGTCACATTTCATAGACGACTTTTTATTAGCTACCTAAATGTGGGAATCCATTCTGCCGCACCCTGTATTAATGCAAGTAATGTTTGCCCGAATATCACGATATGGGTACGATATGAATTTTATTTACGGAGAGGCTCATTGCAATTCTAAAGAAGGTAGATGCAGTTACGAACGATTGATTTTCGACGTAATTTATCCTGAACTTTTTTGCTTAGAAGCTATGCAGTTTTTTCTTTTGTAGTTAGCGAAAGAAAGGGAAGAAGAAATTAATAAAGAGCAACAGAAAGCAAAAGAGGAAAAGAAAAGGATTGCTAGAGATGCGCCTCTTAAAGTCTTTAAGAGTGGCGTTGGAAAATATATTAATCCTTCGGTTATGAAAAGGTAAATAGAATTCTATTTTCTTAGGCCTCGGGCACGATAACCAGCGTCAGCGTTGGGCGGCTGATTTAAAAAAACAAGTTCTTTTATTCTCGCGTAAAGATTAAAGACAGCGCTCTCACATTTCCCGTTCAACGCTGGCCGCTGACGCTTGGTATCGTGTCAGAGGTCTTATAGAGGTGAGGTTAAGGTGGAACATTTTATAGAATTGGGTTTAATTTTTGAGAGTTTTGTTTATAAGAAAATATAAAGGAATATCGTTTTCACAATACCGTTTTACATCCCGGGTGTCAACGAATATTAGACATATTAAAATGAGAATTGGTGTAGGTAAATGGTATGAAAAGCAGGGAGTTTTCTTACTTTTTTTTGTCTGGAAATGACTCAAATTTTAAATGGAACTCGCTGTATATTTTAATATTTTTAAATTCCTGAGACTTTAAATCAGAATGTAATATTTTTAAAAATTTTCACGCCCACTTGGTTTTTTAGAGCAGTTTTTCATATTGCATTGTTGGTGGTCATGATAATTTATTTATTTCTCTATACAGGGTGTAATTTAATTGATGGCTAAAAATACAGGGTGTTAAAATTTTTATAAAACAAAAAAAATCGAAAGATCCTATTTTATACTGGATATAAACCTTACTTAAAAAAGTATTTACCATGTTTGTTACATAATTGCTAATTAAAAATTATAAAACCTACTTTTAAAAGAAAAATATTTCGCAATGCTTCTTTTTATGGTCTAAAAAATGCAATTAAGTAAAAAAAAAATCTTTTACTAAACAAGATACGGAAAAAAACTTAGAAGACATAAAAGCAGTATTTTTATTTGCTTAATCTAAAAAAGCATCAAAATTTAACACACATTTACACAATCAGTGGCGTACCGTTTTTTTGTTGGAAATATTCCTTCAGTTGCCTCTTGAGACGCCACTGGACTTATTAAATGTAATTAAGTTAGTGATAAATTACCCTCTTCAAAACGTTAAAATATACAGTGTGTTCCCTTTAAAAATTTAAAATTGGAGCCATTACCGGTTAAGCCGGAAGTGATTTATTTGAAAGAAAAAGATAAGCGAAAACTTTCCCCTCATTTCGATATTTTGGCGATATTTCGCGTACAGATCTGCACACGCATACGCTGACAAACTACACACACGCCTTCGTGCTCTAGTTGTGCGCGTTGAGGTCATACGTTGGAAATTTTTATGGCTACGTATGCATGCGTGCTCACGCTCCAACAAGTGCACCGAGAGCAAGCACGCATACATTTCATTTAACATAACTGCCAAAATCCGAGCGAATAAAAAAACAGACTATTGCAACTGTCCATAGTGAGTGTGAGCGCATAGGCATTTTCTTTGAATCGTTTGAATAAACGTGTGTGCTCAAGTCATTCGCGATGAGCAATGCATGCGGCGAGAAGCCACGAGATCGACGTCCACATTTGCACACACATGTGTATATGTCTTTATTCAACGTATGCGTGTGAAGATCTGTCGCGGCTTAATACTCTAGGAGTTATTGCTTGTCTAATAAATAACACCCGCTATTCGTGAATTGACTGTTGACAAAATTTTTATGGCCCTCTTTTCTTTTTGGCAATGGAATTTAACAGAGTAAAACATTTTTATATTTTAATCTTTAGATAACTTGTACAAAATAATATGGACATCAATAAATATACTAACTAGGTTTAATTTTTACAGGACTGATAATGATTTGGAAACAACAGAATCAACGAATAAAAAGAAGAAGGCATCATATTCATTTAATTTTAGTAACTGGTAATTATTTTACGACAGTTTATGTATTTGATGATCGAGCTAAAGCAAGAACTCTAGATAATGCGACACAGTTTTATACAAAAAATTGGTACATTTTGAATGGTATCTCTCGTTAATTAACTTTTTTATATAGGGTAAGCTAAAAAGTTGCAGCAAGGTAAATTTAGTTTAAAATTGAATAGGTGCCCACCACATTACCAAACTATGAATTTTAAATACCTTTAATTAATAGCACACGACCCTATATTTAGGTTTAACAGTTATAGAAATTTTGATGTCGAAAATTTTTCATCTTCCTTGATATTTTACATATTAATGTACTTTCCTAGTAACATAAAAATACCAACTTATAAATATATATATAAATAAATATTAAATGTTTTATAAGAAAATACAAGTGCTTATTTTCCAATAGATAGGAAACTTCGACGTATCGGTATTCGAATACTTGGAACGACGATATTCGAAAAAAGTATTTGAATACAGAATACCGAATACTAACCAAAAAATTATTCTGCTGAATACCAAACACACAAATTTATTCGAATACCGGCAAAATGTATTCTGAATACTATTTAGAATACTCAGGATTCGAATACGACCCAACTCTGGCGGCCATGGATAATTTATTTATGAATTCGCAGTTATTTGGATGTACCTTAACTGTGTTTTCTAAATGGTGCCTATTTTAATCCATAGACGTAATATAGAAAACTTTTTCTAATCAAATAATTGGCATTTTTTTACTTTGCTGATTTATGGAGGCTTTTAGGCCGGTGAAATTAAATGCAAAGTGAGTTCTTCAAGAGAAGCCTTTGAACTTAAGTAACTTCGCCCAACTTTGAACTAACATTAAAACAGGAGCGGTCATATCAACTTTCCGAGGGGGGCACAGGCCGAGGAGGCAGAAATGAAAATAAAATTTTGAAGGGGCGGTGAGAGATTTAAATTTTTTTAAGAGCAAAAAAAAGGTCCTCACCTCTTTATATTTTTTTGTTTTATCTATAAAAAACTTGATCCAGCTTTTTTCTTCCTTCCCACATATCTTTAAAAGAAAAAAAAAAGGTCCCCACTTTTCAATTCAACACTAAACCCTGGGGGAGCACATCATTCATCATTAAATGCCAAAAATGTGATTTTTGCTCAAGAGCAAAGTTCCTGACTTTTGCTTATATCAAAAATTGTTATAAAGAAAATATGTTTAGAATGAAAAATTACTTTTAAATACTTATACAATTTTGTTTATTTACACTTTTTTGTGATAATACTTTAGGTATGTATGTGTAAAACTGTTCCATAAAATTAATATTTAATAAATGTATTACGTATTAACGTAAAAACCTAAATTTTCACCAGTATATCAGAAAAAAAAGTAAATACAATCACATATTTAAAAGTAATTTTTAATTCTAAACATCTTTTGTTTAAAACAATTTTCTAGGGGCCATGGGGCCCCAACATAGCTAATCCGGCCCTGGATTAGGGGAGAGAGGAGGCAGGCAAAAAAAACTTATAATTATAACATACACATTTTTAAAAAAATAAAAAAACAAAAGGTATCTGGTTAAAGGAAAACTATTTAAAAATTCCTTAGGCTTTGGCTACTATAACAAGCGGAAGCGTCGTCGAGTGGAAAGTATTAAATCTCTTAACTAGTAGCCGGTACTGGCTATATTTTATGGTAAACAGCGTCTTGAAACCAGTTTATATATATTAAAAACGATCCGCGGATAATATTTGTTCGATTCGAGCGACACCGGCAGGATTTTTTTGCTCATGTATATTGCAGCCGCCTAATTTAAAAATACAAATTCTTTTATGCCATACAGATCAAAAGCAGCAATCTCACTCTTTCCTCTTTACGCCGGCCGCTAATTGTACTGTTAGCTCGGTATCATAGTTGTAGCCTATATTGGCAAGAAATTTAATCTAGATATAAATGTTCTATCCACAGACAATACCCCTCCTTGCCACTATAGTCAGAGCTTTCGCAATCAAACTATAGAACATAGACGCTTGATTATATTATTTTTATTAAACATTCCGATAAATTGGACAAGTTGGCTGTTATTATTATACTTTTTATTATAATAGTATATTATACAATAATATTAATAGTCGTCCCCAAACCGTCCAATATATTTGCGCAATGACTATATTCAATACATTGCTCAATATAATTAGAGTTGTTTTGTAACTACTGGTTAAAATATGGATAAGAAAAATGTAGCTGCTATTGCCACTATTTTGGCAACTTGTTTGACAAAAAAGAAAAAGCTTTAAAGTAAACGGGTGAAAGAATGGTTTAAGAAAAGGAATCAGTATAGTTATGAAAATTTTAATTTTTTGTTTATTTATTACGGGACATGCCCAATCATTTACAATAATAATAAATAATGAAAAGTTAACTTACAAACTAAAAGTTAACTATTTTACAAAAAAAAAAACAATTAGCAAGTAAAAAGACAAACACTTGAATAGAACTTATTTAATTTATTTTTTAATTAAATATCTATTACTGAATCTCACATTTTACAGTTCAGGACAAAAAGTAGCAGCAGTCCCAAGGAAATACACTTTTTAATAAGGAGCGTTTGATCCCATTTAAGCCTATGTTCACTAAATTTCGTGACGTAATCTTTTTCCGTAATTCTTTGTTTACAATCGTACTGGAAGCTTTTTTCAAAGTTTTGGTGTTATTTTTTGCTTTTTAGTCATTGGACTTTTATATATGTTTAGTTTTTACTATTTATAGTTAAATTAAGTAGTTATTAATACTGCAGTTACAGAGAATTTTAAAACCTGTAAACAGGGGTCACTGACCTTTGGATATTTTTAAAAGGAAATTTACGTTTAAATCGTTATTAAGGGTAAGATACCATTTTTTTAATGTTTTTTAAGTGATTTTATTTTATGCAAGTATTGGTTTATTTTGTCAGATAAAAAAATATTATGGCAAAAAGGTGACGTCACAAACATAACCTATATTTTCGGACAAATATAAAAAATCGAGCGCTCCTTATTAAAAAAGTTTATATCCCTTGCAGCAGTCCCAGTTAACTGATTTGTTGATGTCATATTATAGCAAGACTGCATTTGTTCATTGTATAATAATGATTATTGCACTGATTCATAAAATGAATTGTTGTCTTCAGGGCTTGGAGGGTCATAGGTGAAGGAAGTAGATGTACAACTTGCGTTAATTTGTATAGAATCTCTATGAAGAGTTCCTAACTGTCCTTCAAATAAAATATCATTAATACCTTTCTTTGCAAATAACTGTTGGTCTGGTTCCATTTTTGATAATTCTATTGCCCAGGCAGCAGCAATTTTATCGTAATCACTGACTGGCTTCTCTAATTCTTTGTGAGCTAAACAAAGTATCTCAGACGTAGGATCCTCTTGTTTCTTTCTTTTCTTTATAGGACCACCTCCTCTCTGTAAACAATAATGTTTTGTAAGATAGGGAAACAGTGATAATATAGAAGTTATAAAACTATTTAAGCAATTATTTTCCAAGCTTCTTTATGTTTTCTTCAACCTCAGATTCCAAAAACAGAAGAGAAATGAAAGACTATGGCCAGATAATTTAAAGATAAATGGAATTTTTTGAACTGTTTGGGAGCAGAAGATAAAACCATTCCACAACGGTTCATAGTATTATAACTATAAGAAATTGCACATGTTTGCACTTACTCGTGAACTTTCTTTCAGTGTAGGTAGAATCGAAGACCTGACTGAAAGTGTATACATACAGTTTGTCCCAGGATGCATTTTCATATGTTACCGACAAAAACAGGCGTTCGGTTTGCCGAATACGTCTCATTAAGTTGCCGACGTATTCCTAGTTTACGTCTGTAACATAGACAGAATAAAATAGCCCAACTGATAAAGCATATTAACATGGAAAAATATAACAGTTTGTTTTACTGTAATTAAGAAAGGGAAATTGTTTATGCTAATTTCACTCATTTTTCCTTACAGAAATATCGAATTTAATCAACGATCAGTAATGAATATTTACTGCAACTGTTTGACATGCTAAAGAATAAAATGTCTGGATCATCTCATTTATGTTACAGACGTAAACAAAAATACGTCGGCAACTTACAGATAGGTATTCGGCGACTCGAGCGCTTTTTTCCGTCGGTAACATATGAAAATGCTCCCAGGATAGGTGTTACAAGATAATAAATGGACCAAATATTTTTGAATTTTAAAACTAAATTTTGGGAAAACTGGTCGCATGGTCCAAAACTAATAAATACCAAATTTTACTATAACTGGTATTATACAGGGTGAGTTATAACTAAAAATATAAAAAATGCACAGAAACTATCTACTTTTATTTTTTAAAATGAAGCAAAATTGTATAGGTAAATGTTGTAGAGAATTGAATTTTATGTAAAAATTTGAAGTCAAAGCATTAGGGTAAAAAGAATAAAATTGACATTTTTTTACATTACGCATTACAACTTAAATAATGGGCAACAGGAAGAAAAATAAGAGAAATAAAAATAAATAATTTTAAATATTTTTTAAAAATTCAATGCCTTAAGCCAAGGCAAAAAAAGTATTTTAAAAACTGGTAATTCATGATGAAAAAATTGACAAAATTATATTTTTTTTTACTTTAATTCTTTAACTTTAAATTTGGACATAAAATTTAATTATTATATATTATAACATTTACTCATAAAATTTTGTCTTATTTTTTAAAAATAAAGGTACTTTACTCTTGGTCATTTTTCATACTTTTTAGTTATAACTGTATATTACCAATCGGAGACAAAATGTATTTACCACTTTTGGACTATGCGACCAGTTTTCCCAAAGGGACGTTAAAAAATTCCAAAATTTTTGGTCCATTTGTCCTCTTGTAACATCTATCCTAGGACACAGACATCCAACAATAGTCGCAAAATGGGTCAGAGATAATTGAGGAGCAGACATTCTATATGCATTTTGTCCATTGTTTGTAATTTTGGTAAATAAAGAAAAATTGCTTACTTGTTTGGCAAGAAGTTAACCAAAAAATTAATACTTATACTCAAAAAATAGATGAGAAATCATGCACATAGAATACCTCTATGCAAAAATCTAATATTGATTTATGATAAAATTAGAAAAAAAACTGTTGTAATTTATTTTAAAAATAAAGAGTACTAATTAATAATTTATGTCAAAATGTCACAATAGTCATCATTATAGCATAACATGTCGGCTTCTTCGCTGTCGTCAGTTTCAACTTGGTTATCTTGAATTGTCATTTTGCTCACCGCATTAGAGAGAAGTGGCAACATGTGCTACGACAAACAAATGGCAATAATAATAATAATAATAATAATAATACTTCTTTATTTCAAATTACAATTTACAAGTAAAATATAAAATGAAATGACGTCAAAATAAGGGAATGGCTACCATTCCTTCTCTAAAAAGTCTTTTATATCATATGGTTCAATCTCTATAAGCACTTTTTTAATGTTTTTTTCCACTTCGACACACTATTTATGGACTTAATTCTATTTGGCAGACTATTATAAAGTTTAATACAAGAATAATAAGGACTTTTTTCAGTAATTGTTAAACGATGCCGGGGATATGTAAAGTTATATGCTCTTGTATTGCTATTATGTATATTTGCAGACTCAAACTTTTCCTTATTTTTAAACAAAAACATCAAACATTCAAATATATACAGCGCAGATACTGTTAATATATTTAACTTTCTAAATATACCCCTACAAGAGTCCAAGAACTTCATTTTATTTATTGTCCTTATTATTCTTTTTGAATTACAAAAACTCTCTGCAGCTCGGAGCTATTTCCCCAAAACAGTATTCCATATCTTATTACCGATTCAAAGTTTGCATGGTACAGAATTTTTAAGGTGTTTAAATTCATATAATTTGATACAACTTTTATCCCGTAACCTATACTACTTAGCTTTAGACATAGATTATTAATGTGACCGCTCCATGACAAAAACTCTTCTATGGTTATACCTAAAAATTTAGTGCTTTCATCCAATACAATTTTCTTTCCATTTATTGTAATATTTTCAGGTTTTTTTAATTTTGTTTGTTTTGTTCGGAATAAAAGTAGCTTTGTCTTATCATCATTTAACAATAATTTATTTTGAGAAAACCAATTACATGTGATGGTAAAAGCTGTTTCAGCATTGTTTATTAGATTTTGCATATTTGATCCCGAAACCAGAAGGTTTGTGTCATCAGCATAGTTTGTTATTGTTAAACCATCATCAATATGTGTGAGATCATTTAAAAAAATTACAAATAATATAGGTCCGAGGATACTGCCCTGAGCTATGCCAATACTGTTTTTTTCTATATTTGATTTAATTTCACTGTTGTTATTCTGAACTACAACTCTTTGTGTTCTGTCTGAAAGGTATGACTCTATCCATTTATAGGCATTACCTCTGATTCCGTATTTATTTAATTTATACAGCAGCAAATTTCTATCTATGCAATCATATGCTTTGCTTAAATCTAAAAAGATACCTAAGGCTAGATTTCTGTTTTCAAACTGATCTAAAATAGCTTTTGTAAACTGAAAAATGGCAGATATAGTTGATCTACCACTTCCCAGGTATGCATGTTGTGCATCAGACCAAAGCTCACATTTATTCATAAAATTTATTAACTGAGAGCACATAGCCATTTCAAATAGTTTTGAAAAGCTTGGAGGGATACTTATTGGTCTAAGGTTATTAAAATCTTTTGGACATCCTTTTTAAGAAGTGGTATAATTTTCGCAAGTTTAAGCTGCCTTGGAAAAATACCAAATTTCATCGAGTTATTAATTATGTAATTCAGAATACCAACAGTTTCGCCCATCGATAGTTTTACAATACTTGTGGGAATCTCATCATCACCGCTACTATGTTTATTTTTTAATTTTTGAGACATATCTAATAATTCATTTGTAGTTATAGGTCTTAAATACATTGTCTGATTATTATCCGGTATATTACAGTTAAAAGGCACAGTGTTTTTTTTTTCCATCATTTTTGGAATTATATTTAACAAATATAGGTTAAAATCATTTACTAACTTTTGGGGATTTTCAGCAAAAAGTGTCGAATTATTCGTAATTTTATCATTTATTTCATTACAAATTGCCCACAAACATTTATTTTTATTATCGGATGATTTTACTTTCTTTTCATAATTTTCTGCTTTTTCTTCTTTCAAAAGTTTATCATATTGATTTTTAGTTTCATTATAAATGGGTTTATATATATTATTATTTCTAGATAAAATCAGCAATGTATCTAACCTTTGTTTACACTGTTTAATATTCTCACTTTTAACTGGTTTAGGCTTATTTTTATATACCATTGTCCTAGGAAAACATTGATTAAAAATTCTTACATAGGTAGAAATAAATGTATCCCATTGTAAATCAACATTTTGTTTATGTATCTGAAAAACATTTTCCCAATCCTGTTCTCTGAGAGCTTCCAAGAAGAGACTTTTATTATCGTCTGTAAAAATCTTTTATAAATAAAATCTATTTTAGTTTTTTCAATATTAAAATATACAAACTGCGCCGTGTGATCTGAAATATGTGTTTCAAGAACATTAACATCATAAGGACTTTCCAGATTGGTAAAAATGTTGTCCAGACAACTACTAGATACACTAGTAATTCTAGTGTTTTGAAAAACTGTTCCCTTTAAGTTATAAAAGTTTAGAAGTGAAAACAAATAATTCTTATGTACATTATCTTTTAACATTTCGATGTTAAAATCTCCTGCAATAAACATTAAAGCGTCATTACTTACATTAGATAACATTTTTTCTAGATTTTCATAGAACACTTCTTTGTTACCTGAGGGTGGTCTATATACAGATAGAATAATAACTTTTTTCCCGTTAACTAAGCATTCAATGGCCGCACACTCACATTCATTTTGCACAGACAAACTGTTTATATTAGTCATAACTTTATAATTTATTGTTTTTTTAACATACACTGCACTGCCACCATGAAGGCCCTCTCCTCTGCAAAAACAAGATGCTAATTTAAAATTACTGATTCCTAATTTAGATAACTGTTCTTGTGATTTCCAATGTTCTGTGACACACAAACAAAAACATTCCTGATTATCCTTAAGGAGCTCTTCTATTCGTTCAATACTATTTCCAATGGACTGTACATTTTGGTGTATTATACAGAGATTATTTTTTACAAAAGTCTTATTTCTTAACCTAAAAAAGGCTTCTTTGTTTCTAAGTGATTACCGTAGTTTGTACTTTCTCTGTATTTTACGATTTTTTCCAAAAATGAAGGACATTTGGGATCCCTGGCAGTATGTATGCGATCTTTTAATTTTGATCGTTTGCAGTTGGGGCAGTCTAGTTTTGTATTTTCAGGGCACTGTTTACCTTCGTGCTTCCCACCACACTTATGACAACAAAATTCGCCTTTGCAATATTTTGAGACATGTCCAAATAAACAACATTTAAAGCACATTGCTATATTATAGTACTCCTGCATATACACCTTGGTTAAGTCAAAGTTGAGATTTTCGTTTTTTATGAGCCATTTAAAAATAAGAGGTTCAGCCTGAAATATCCAATTTTCCTTACGGTTATTTCTACAATCCTTTTTGTTACAAATTTTATTTTTTGGCCACAATCATCACCAAATTTCTCTTGTATATCCGGGTTTTCCTCCATTAAAATTTGTACAAATTCTTCTGGTTTGTAGCCCTTTTCAATGCCAGTGAACATTATCATTGGATCAGTATTTTGTAGCTCTTTAATGTCAAAATTGTTTTTAGATTTTAATGCTTCTGCAAGTTTCGCCTGCTGTTCTGCACTCTGACATTCTACGAGAACTCCACCTCCTTGCAGTGTTTTTATATTTTTAAATGTTCGAGGAATATTGTTGTTGTTATTTAGATTCTCCTTAATTTCCTTTAAGACCTTTTTTGAATTATTTTCATTAGGTATTCTTACTATGGTTCCAAGTTTTGTTTTTTGTGGTGGTGTTGTCCATTTTTCATTATTTGTTGTTTTTGGTATTTTGTGCTTTACCATGCTACTGTAGGTTTTCTCTACTGGTGTAAAACTATTTTCATTTAAAGTATCTGTTTTATGTTCGTTAGTGCTGTCCAACAAAAAGGCTTCGGCCCTTACTTCGCCCATAGTGTATTGGTTGCTTGTTATTTTAATGGCCATTTCTAAATTTTGTTTTTCAACTTGTCCTATCTTGTATGCGAGTTTTGTAACTACTTTATGTAAAACAAAAATTGCATCTCGCATCTTTTTTTTGTCGATATTATCATTCTCTGAATATTCATGTATAGTTTCTAGAGAATTAATTGCAACTTCTAACAGATCACATGTGGGCTGCTGCGTTGGCTCGACATTTGTATTTATTTTATTATTTAAATTTTCCATTAACTGTTTTACATCTGTATTATGTTCCTTACGAATTTTTTCGCGTACTTGAATTTCCGGGCTTAGTTCCGATCTGTTCCTTTTTGACGTACTGGGGACGTCTTTTTCCTTGGGTTTTCCCACATTCTCTGGTGGAGGTGTTCTTAAAATCGTGCGAGTTGGCATAAAAACTTCTTCAACGTCAGTATTTGTCTGAAAAATATTTGTTCCAACCGGTATATCAGGTTGTTTGGATTCCACACACTGTTTATTATTTACACTGGTTTTTTTGGTCTATGTTTATCAAGATATGTTTTCATATCTTGCCTTTTTTGTCGACATCGGCACCAATAACTTTAAATATTTCGTCTTTTGAACTAGATGAAATTGAATAATGTCTATTTAGAGTCTGTTTTTTGGCTGATTTTCTGCACCGTCGCTCTCACAACTCATGCTATTAACACTTGTTTTTTTTTCAAATTAAATTTCGACTTTTATGCTGTAAACGATACGATAAATTCGGAGCCGATAAAACACGTCCGACCGCTACCGATATCAACATATCATACTCATAAATAAGACCAAGAGGCAAGGACAAACTTCTGTTATTTTGTCTACCGCTAATGGACATACGGCATATAGAAAGTCCAAGAAATTTTTATCATTTAATTGACATAGGACAGAACGTATTTAGAATATGTTTTGTGGCATAATATTGTGGAGGTATACTTATATCTAGTTTGGAATGCCATCTTAAGTTAAAAATTAAAAAAATGGACAAAATGCATATAGAAAGTCTGCTCCTCAATTATTGTCACTATTTCAATAATAAAGGTCAAGTTTCATGGCAAAATAAATTTGTATAGTAAAAAAACATTACTTATTAAAAATATGGTAAATTTCTAGAAACCTGCGGCAACTCCGATTTTGACGAAATTTGGTATACGGGGTTTTTCGGGGCGCTGATCACGAATCTGAAAGAATTTATTGGCGAAAACGTTTCGTTCTCGAAATATTCATCATCAGACTTGAAATTTAAACTAATCCTATTTTTACTATGTTCTCCATTCTTTTTGCACACAACTCTTAATTTAAAGCTAAAGTGCAATATTTGATTTTCATCTTTTAAAAACCCGTTTTTCTACGTTTTTTACAATATTTAAGCATTACATTGCATAGCTTTACTTTGATAATGCCGCAACCATACATACACATAGGGCTTCATGGCACACTGGGATTGAAATGATTTAAAGTAAAGCTATGTAATTTAATGCAAAAATAGTGTAAAATACATAGAAAAACGGGGTTTTAAAAAGTGAAAATCAAATATTGTGTGCCACATTAGCTTTAATTCAAGAATTGTGTTCAAAAAGCAGGAGGAAATATAGTGAAAATAGGATTAGTTTAGTTTTCAATTTTGATAATGGATATCTCGAGAATGAAACATTTCCGCCAAAAAATTCTTTCAGATTCATTATCAAAATTACCAAAAATACATATTATTTATAAGTACTTACTTTTTTCTTCAATTAGTACTGTTATGTTGGGATAATTATCACATATATCCTGGCTCTCAACATTCTCAATTTTTATGGTATTCTGCGATGTACATGGTTCTTCACCTATAAGGAACTTCATTTCATTGAAATACCATAACGTCGGCTCTACTACATCACTTGTACCTACTCTACTATATTTTAAATCGTTAATTTTTTTCAGCTCTTTCCTGAAGTTGGTTCGTAATGAATTCAATTTACTAACCAATTGTTTCCTATCAGCTTCTGGGTATTTCTCCTTATATTTCCGCAACAATTCTTCATATTGTTCATGTTTTTTAATCCTGTTACTATAGTCTTTGCTTTTTGTATTCCACAAAGCTGGTAAAGAATGGTAAAGTTTTATGACTTCTAGAATAAATTTTCTTTCTTCTTCTTTTGCATTTGAACTCATACCTATTTGCTTTTGAAGGCGACCTCTAGATCTGCAATAACATTGTACAATATATTTTATTGTATAATAAGATTAACTAAATGGTGCTTTGAACATAAACGTTCAATTAAATTGCACAATAAGTACTGAACTGTGCAATGTTTTCGTGTTCAGTCGAACGATAGTTTTATTTGACAGTATTGCGCAATACTGACCCTTGCAATAAGGCGGCCCATAGACGATCAATTATATTGTGCAATATAATTAATCGACTAGGGCTATAAAGGGGCCCACAGACGATTACGATCAATATTATGGCGCAAAATATTGGGCATTATTATTGCTAGTCATCCCCAAACAATGCAATATATTTTCGCAATGAGTATGTTCAATAAATTTATTGCACAATGACTAGTTTTGTTTTGTAACTACTGGTTAAAACCAATGATCTGAAAAATAAATATGGATGAATGCAGCGAAAATCACAATAACCCCTACGTGGGCACCGCGCAGTACACTTGTGGGCATGCGCAATAAACATTTACTGACTAGCCGAAAACAAACAACAGGACCGGGTTTAACATTTTGTATATGATTCATTTATAAAGAAAATATACCAAGTAATTTTGGGGTATACATATTTAAATATTTTATTTTAAGTCTGTATTCGTCTTTCATAGCAGTCCCTAAAAAGTAAACCGGTTTTATATTGGGGACTATTTTTTGTTGTATATTTTTTTATTTTTCGGTCGTATCGCCGATTTTATTAAGATTTAGCAAACGAGAGTGCTTAGAAGCACTGATCTCAATTTAAATTCCATTTTATTACTAAAAACACCTTCTTTTTGATTCATGAGGACCCACTTTTACTTAACCTCAAACCTGCACGCTATTTTATGTATTATTATCTTCCTTCTTAACACTACCTTGACACAACAAAACTGAATAGTTGGTATTTTATTATAAAAGCAATTAGATTTGGTGTAACTTGTTTGAGGAATAAATCTCAATTCATAAACTGATATTTCGTTCCCGTTGGCGTAGCAGTTGTCGTTCAGTTAAGTTTGGCGTGTAATGCCATTGAAATTGTTTATTTTTGGGGTTAGGGCCAAACTGACCTTATATTTGTAATTGAAACCACAAAAAAAAGCGAATCACAAATATTAAAATTGGTAATGTACCCAGTAAGTAATTATTGATTTAATTTGCCTACAAATGCCAACTTGAAATAAACTTGATAATGTAATAATCTTAAACTAGGCTTAAAGCGCAATGGAATCGCTTGGACTATTTAATTTTATTCAAAACATTCCACAGAAAGATACCTATGTTCCTTTTTTAACATACGAGCAATAAGCAATCTACAAGATATTATATGGTATAAATCGTCCTCAATATCACAAAGCGGCGTATCTTTATGTTTAAATTTCACGAGGGTGCTTTTTAGGTATTTTTTGTACTACTCTTTTTTAGTAAAATGAAATAGGCTTAGTATTATATTTCTATAACTTTTAAAGATATCAAAATCTAACATATGCCAATTTGTAATATTAAGAAGCAACTTTTTTAAGCAATTACATCAGCTCTAGTCAATTTTCCTACTTTTTGAGATACGCCACATCGTGATATTGCCGACGAAATTGCTTATGGCTACGTGTTATAACTTGAAAATATGTCAAATTATTTTAATTAAACTGCCATATTTTATTTTGTGTAATTATAAATGCATCAGTCCAATGCTAATACAGGGTGTCCGACTATATTTTAACCCATTTTCACCGCGAATAATTTTAAAAGAAATAAAATTATCAAAATGCGGTTTTCGCGAAAAGCCTTAGATTTTTTTAAGTTTCTTTTTATATCCTTGCCATTTGGTTGTGACATTTATTTCTTACGAAAACGGTCAATTTTCGTATATAGGGCAAGTTTGTTATTTTAAATGGAACCCCATATATATTTTTCTATAATCCTTAAATACAATTTTTCCCGCTAAAAAAAAAATTAACCCAAACCATGACTATTTCAAAAATAATGGATTTATTGATCTCTAAAAATTGACTGCATGGCAATAAAGAGTATTATTTAAAACAGGAAATTTGTTACTTACTCATTATTTAATTTTGGTTATGCAAAACTTAAATTAAATAAAAGTTTAAAAAACACCAAGAATTACTCACAACGCACAAATAAAACACCAAATACCAAATAACTATACCTGATAACGGTCGACCGTAGATGGGAGATTGGGTTTGGTCGGTCGACGGCGTCAATTTTACCTGGATTTTACGATCGGGAAATCCCAAATTATAAATTAAATTAGGATGAGTGTGACCCTGTCACCGCATAGGTAAACGTTTTCAGTGTTGCAACCACTATATTTATTAAAATACTGCTAATTTTGTCAATGTTGCCAACACTATATTGGGTTTTAAATAAAAAATGCTAACCTTTATAACAACTGCGCATGTGCAAAGGTGTACAGCAATTCTCCCAGTGTGGGGTAAAAATTCTTGCGCAGGTCTATTGAAAATATATGGGGATCATTTTCTATTAGCAATCCTTTTAATTTTTAGATCATTGGTTAAAACATGCATCAATTTTAGGCGTTTAACTAATTGCTGTATTTTTTATGCTCTAATCCGCCCGGAACGACACCATAAGTGTTCCTTTTACAATTTTTTGTCATTTTTTCATGTTGTAGAACCGTTCCTGACACTATTGACAGTTCAGAGAACGGTTCAGAACAAAGTTCTTGGGTTCAGAACGGTTCTACCAGAGTTTCTTTATGAGAAGGGGTTTAGACATAAGCGAGACCGGGGATAGCTTGGGTCAGGGACGTGAGGGTGTGAGAATTACGATTTCGGTTGGCAGTTCTGTTTCAAGTTGTCAGTATTATCAGCTGATGACAGAGTCGTGCGTTGTCGAAGCTTTTATTGTTTGGTAAAGGCTCTGCAAATCAGTTTTGTGTATTAGTCATTATAGATACAAAAATATAAATACTGTTAAGTTTTTCAATCATGCTTCAAATTAAAAGTTATTTAGTTGTGGGTACTTTAAAAATATTAAATAACAATATAACTTTTAAAATTAAATTTAATATTTTGTTTTTTTTTCAAAGAAAGGTACCTAATTAAATCTTAAACAGTTTTCAGGTATTATACCCTATATGTCGTTAAAATTTTAACAAAACTAAATATAGCTGCCGTCCTTAGTTAAAACGTCCTAACTATATTTTTAAAAATGTTGGCCTATATGTGAACTAGTTATTCTATGCATTATTTATCTATTCTCCCAAGTTACGACGTCCTAACTTCATTGACGCAACACACACAATAAAGTTAGGACGTTGTTAACTTGGGAGAATAGATAAATAATGCATAGAATAACTGATAATATATATGCATATACGTAGTAGTAGTGTAGGCCACATTTTAAAAAATGTAGTTAGGATCGTTTTAAAGCCTACTGTCCATGAGAGGTTTTCCGCTCGCGGATACAATTCAGCGTTGTGATTGGCGGGAAAAGCATTTTAAATTTTCACTAACCAATCACAACGCTGAATTATTATCCGCGAGCGGAAAACCGCTTTCATGAACATCCGGCTTAACTAAGGACAGCAGTGTAATTTGGAACCATGTACCAACTGTTGTAAAGAATATAATTTCTGAGAAATTACAAATAAAAAGGTTTCCTCTATGTAATAAACAAGCAATATTAGTTACGCATGTTTACATGTCCGTATTTAGTTAGATTGTCTCTTCGTCACATTGTATATGTGTTATATGTTATTTAGCTCAACCGGTAGGTATATAACAAATAAGGAACCAGTTATTTATGTACATACCTATACAAAGTTTTTATAATGGTTTTTGAATAAATAAAATAATTATTTAATTACATTTATAGTTTAATTATAACTTATGCATATTGATATAATCTAATAAACTTTTTTTATAACGTACAGTTTGTTTCCTCCTTAATTCTACGCCACTGATCTGCCTAAAATCAAACATGGCCGAAAATGGCCCGACTTGACGTCACAGCCAGGCTAGCCAATATGACGAATGTCGTGACCTTATCTCATCAATCGACTTTGGGTTCTACAAGGTAAAAGGAATACACTAAATTATAACCGCGGTAATAATTAGTGACAACTTTGACGTATAATACATTGTTTAAACGTCAACATAACCTATTGGTAAATACTGTTTTAGAATTGGTTCTTCGCCTAAAATTGATGATGGGTAAAAAAAGTAGCTGCTTAAAACATGTTTAAAAAAGAAGGAAAAACCTGTATTTCTTCTATTGCTTTTGAACCCATAATTATTTAATTGTTTTTGGAAAACAAATACTATTTCGTCTTTGAAAACTGAACTAATTGTGTAATATTATTCACACACGACACAATAAATAACCATTTCACAATAAAAATAAAACTCTTTTGATTGACACAATATACAGGGTTAGTAGAAAAACCGGAACGGTGGATTATCCCGTTAAATATAAATGAACCAAATTTTGTGCCAAGGGGTAACTATACATGATTAATTAAAAAATTGTATTTGCAAGGTTGCCAAGTTTATGGTTTCTCTGTGGGTTAGGGAATTTTAAAATTTTAAATGAATATACTTTATAATATACTATAATAATATACTAATTTTGACGAATTTTAGTTGGATCGTTCTTTAGGTACCATACTTGGCCGTTTTTGTATCAATTTCGGAAAAACCTAATGTCATATCTACGAAAGAAAGATAATATCAGGTCATAATAAAGCAATACTTGATTACAATAATAAAAATAGGGTATTCTATTTAAAATTCCCCAACCTACAGAGAAATCTATAAACTTCCCATATAACATTTTTGCCGGCGTTGTACATTTAATTTACTGGCATTGCCAACACTCTTTAATGGCAAGGCATTGGCAAAAAGGTATCAAAAAGACGCGAAAGTGGGCAATTGGCCGTTATTAGGCCACGTGTTGCAGATAAAGTGATGGCATCCGTCATTAATAAGTTATTGGCAAAAAATGCGTTTAAGATGATGGCATCCATCATTAATAAGTTATTGGCAAAAGATAACAAAAGACACGAAAGTGGGCAAAATACATAATGAACATTTTGTTTGACCTAATTTTTATTTGCATGATTTTTAACAATAAAATGTTATGAAAAGGCCATTTCCTTTAAATTATGTAAAAAAACATAAAATAATGTTGTTTAGCTGCCATTATAAATAAAACAGATCAAAAAATTGCTTTAATGTTAGTTAAATACCAATGTTAATAATATGGTTTAAAAGTATGAATATGCGTTGAAGGTTTGCCTTCAAAACTCCAATATTTATTTGCCTGCAACAGAAACGCGTGCTTTATTTAATCAGGATTGGTATGCCGCCTTTTTTGTATGCTTGCCGGCAATTCGCCTGCATGTAAAATTTATTGGCAATTAAGTGAATATTTAGGGTTGACTTTTTAATGCGTATAAGATGTTGGCATAATATTGCCACCAATTGCCAATGCTTTACCATCAATGCCAATATGAAAAATGTACATTGCCGGCAAATAGTGTTTGCTGGGTTTGGCAACCTTGCAAATACAATTTTTAAATTCTTATCATGTTAGGCGTTTTGGCACAAAAATTTGGTTCATTTATATCTTTGACGGTTGTTGAGATAATCCACCGTTCCGGTTTTTTTCTACTAGCCCTGTATTTTACAACCTCTCAATATAAAACTCAAACGGTCAACATTACTGTACAATATGAAGTATTGCGTAATAATATTGATCGTCTGTGGGCCGCTTTAGCATATTTCTCCGTTCTCTGAGTACGTGTACATCGTTATACTGAATCCGATTCAATCGATCCAATTAAACTTATAGGAACGTGTTCTGATTGATCAATTTCAAACGAAACATTTGAAATCGTCGAATTAGAACACGTTTGTAAGTTTTACCCGATCGGTTGAATCGGATTTAGTATAACGATGTATACGTACGCAGTAAAAGAAAATCTCCCGTGATAAACATATCCTATATATAGCTTCGATGACGAGTACGGTAGTGCCATTTTTGTAGGACCATCCAAAGTATTATTGCCCAGGGCGCACTCAGAATCAACGGTAATTGCCCGCCTTGCACACATAAAGATATGCGCAATAAGCAAGACCTTATCAAAACCAAACATAAGGAACAAAATCGTTTGCCAAGGTCAAGGTTGGGGTAAAGTTTACCCCAATTTTGTCTTATCTGAATGCGCCCCTAAAGCCTGATAATATATTTTTCATCAATGTGGCAACAAATATTTGTATTTAGCACCATCTTGCTCCACTACTGCAATAACCTGTTTGTATTTTTTTCTGTTGGTTTCTATTTTTAAGATTCAAACCTCCGTGTAAACGTGATAATCGCTAATCATGTGTTCCAGCTGGCCAAAAATTAAATGCGCCTGCACACGTAGAATCTAAACATAACTTAGCTGTAAGGCTGTAGTGTCTGTCGTGTTTTGTTGATTTCGAGAATCGACGTAAATCGCAAGGCAGAATTTTGACGACCATTAATTTTTAAGTTCAGAAAAGATAAATTTTGGTATATTTTTTTCGATTTTTTATGGTAGTCTTCTAAATTTCAAGATGATCGATTGTAACACCATAATGAGAAACTATTCCAGATACGTGCTGGTTGTTTTTAACTTCTTTTTGTGGTAAGTTCTTTGTTCTATTTGTTTTATGCTTGGCAGAGATAAGTGCCAAGTTTTTATGGGTATTTTCAGTACCCGGCTGATTGCTAATAATCAGCCGGGTAGTATCTGTATAAATTGTTTATCTAAAGATTATTTTTATTTTTCAAGTAAAATATGTATGAATTCTTCTTTTTACCAACTTCAAATTACAAAAACCTGTTATATTGCCCGCTACCTCTTACTATTTTATAAGGCTAAAAGCTTAGTCTAAGTTATTTAATTTTTTAACTTAGATATTCAATTTAAAAAACCCATAAACGCTGCATAACCTATTAGGTAATTTCACTTTTGAAACTATACAGTAATTATCTCAGTTATCAACTAGAACCAAGTACAAAATCCATCGAGAGTTTTAATAGTTTTGGCTTTGATTCTGCTTCGTATTGCCAAGGTTATTATATCGAAAAACTATTTTCCATAAATGCGTACTGTATTTACTACAATATGTAGATGGTACTTCCCTTAAGCCTATTAAGGCATACTCACACTTAAAACCTTATCTTTTGTAGTAGTTTATTATTAAAAATAAAATTTGTTTTCTTATATTCTGTCTGCAATGTGCTGCTCAAATAGTTTTTTTGTTATTAAATCCAAAACTGCGGAACAAATGTGATCAGGTTTCAACTTTTTGTCTACACTAAAGCAACTGAACTCAGGAACAATTTTACTTTGTTAATTGTTTTTTACGTTTGTATGTTGTCGTGGAACTCTGCACTTTGCAAAATTTTAAAAATTGAATGTCTCCACAACAACTAAATTTGTTTCAACTTATTTATTTTTTTCCTTTGATCTTACCGACTTAAAATGGGAACACGAAACATACAGCAACATTTTGTTTCTACAACAATGACCAACTTATTGGAACATTATGGAACTTTTTGTTTAATGTTGTTTTCGTTTCACATTGTGGGAATAAAATGTCTTTTTAAAGCAATGAGCAAAATTTTGTTTAAAATGTGGTTTAACGACGACGAACAGGCTTTAGGCTAGCTGAAGCTGCTTTTATTATTATCAGTGCTAAAAAAGTAAAAAAGGAAACATACATTTTGGGTGCAATTCTCTCTCTCTCTATATCATGTTATGATTTTTTTTTCACATCCAAAATATCTTGAAACGGAAACACAAAACACAGAAACATTTTTATTTTGTTGCTACAACAATAACCAGCTTATTGGAACATTATGGAACTTTTTTGGAAACATGCAACATAAACAAAAACGTTTCTCATTGGGCCATATGAATAAAAAGAAGCAAATGCTTATACTTATAAAATTTAAAATAAATGCTTTTGCTATATTTTTCTATATCATGAGCATTTACTTATACTTATAAGCAAAAGCATTTACCTCAAATTTTATAAGTATGTATAAGCATTTGCTTCTTTTTATTCATATGGTCCATTGTCTATAAGCGGAGTTACTTACTGGGTATTCATTATCAATATAAAGTGTCCAAAGTGTAGGTGTTTTTGGTGTTGGAGTCTGTCTTATATTATTTGATAGTCTGGTATTGCCAAAATTGAAATATGGAGGTATTATTTGGTCGCCACAGTATGAGATATGGAACAAATCCATTGAAAGAGTACTTTTTTTTTATTTGTTCCGTTACTACAGAAGAGTACAACAAGAATGATTCCCTACTGTATAGTATACATTTTACCATCTTTTGCTCATAATTGGATTGGTTGGATTAGGTGCAGACTTCTGATGTCTCAACCTTAGTGGCATTTTCGGTTTAACTGGGAGTACTCTAAATCAATCAATCCATCAAAATATGCTTTATTGTTAAAGAAAAAAATCTTGCTAAAAAAGCTAAAACTTTGCTATTTTTAAATAAAACACCCTAAATATTTTTATTTAAAAATCGGTTGTCTGCAAAGTCGGTTTACTGACGATAGTTGAACGTGACAACGTCCAAAGAATCATTACCTTTATCGCCGCAATTATCGTTGCTATAAACAATTGACACCACATTTACTTTTCACTGCACGCTCACTCAAGTAGGAGAGAAATAGGGGTCGAACGACGCGGTGATTGAGCCTCTTTGTCGCTCGTTCCGCGCTCTTGCTTGCACTTCTAGCCTTAAATGGAACGCGCGAGGTAACGGCATATGAGGCATGTTTTTGGTGCGTGCAGCCGGGTCCATCGTATTATAAGACGTGGTCACGTCAAAAATGAATTAGGTATACCTATCTTAATTAGTTTTTGAGAAATTGGCGTTGACGGTCATATGTCATATTAACTGTACTTAACCTCATATACAGGGTGTTAATTGTTAAAAAAATGAAGGAAAATTCTACATCAGAAAATAAAAAAAACGATCATATAAACATGGATTCGGAAATACATTCTTGCCCAGGGTGTTAAACTTTTTTTTTTAAGTCTCATTTTTGTTAACATTTTTAATATTTCCCATTCGATTTAAATAATATTTGGCAATGCTATTTTTAGATTTTAAAAACGTCTGGAGCGGTAATTTAACGAATATTTCTGACAAAAAATATACGCCACTGACTTTTGTAAAAGTTTTATTTGTTTATTTGAAATAAGCAAGTAAAAGTACATTGTTTTGAGCTCTTTAAAGTTTTTGTATTTTGCTTAGATTTGAGAAATAAAATAAAATTTTCTTCATTTTCATTTCATTTTCAATTTAATTTGGTGTTTGTAGTTACTTATATATAATTATTTATAAAATATTAGTATAAATACTTTTCAAAAGGAAACTTTCTCTATGTATCTTATGTATTCCAGGGGTATGCAATTAAGTGCATTTTAATTTTTTTTCTGAAAAACTAAAGACGATAGGAAAAAATCAAGAGCTAAAAAAGTTGAATATTTATTTGTTTAATCCAACTAAAACATTAACTTTTCACAAAAGTCAGTGGCGTACATGTTTTTGTCAGAAATATTCGTTTAAGTACTGCTTGAGACGCCACTGGACTGAATAAATTTAATCAATTTTAAGTTACATCTTAATGCTACAAATAATATTGACAAGTTTTATTAACTGGATAAGGAATATTTAAGATATAAAAAAAACATTTTTTTTTAATTTTAACGGTATCTGGAAAACAATGCATTTCCAGACCCATGTTAATATGAACTTTTTTTATATTTCTAATAGTAGAATTTGCCTTATTTTTTTTTAATGACATTTTGTAACACTCTGTATATTTAAAAAAGAAATTTCAAATACACTTTCAATTCCTTTTTATTTTTTTTTAGAAGGTCGGAAAATAAGTAGTAGTGTATGACTTTTAAGACATGTTAAATACCCTGTTTTATATGATAAGTAAAACAAAATCGTGAATGACATGTGATTCATTTTATTCAGTAAAATATTCCATAATTTTAAAGTGTTTTGTGTGATTATGACTAATACTTTAATAATAAACGTTACAGAAATGATTACTTTTTTTTTATTTAACTATGCATTTATATACATTCAGCCAAACCAAAATGATCATAGGCAATGCGTGCAAAGGATACGGTCTAACGTGTGTAGAACACGTTACAGGTAGAGATAAGACTAAGAATACCGGCATATGAAGCATTGGTCACGCTTTGTTGTTGCTTTACCTGTCTATGAACTTTTTAATTTGGTTGAACGTGTATAGATGGGTCCATATTTAATTCATTCTGAAAGCGATGCCGCCAAGTACACAAAAATGATAAAGTAAACAAACATTTTCGAATGCACATAACCTCGGACAGAGCCTGATTACATATTTTTACATAAAAATAAAAAATACATTGCTAAAACACGTATCACCTACTTACAAAACATTCTCTTATTTCGCCTCTGTCCTACTATAAAACCGGTGGCACGTGGCGTGGTACCAGAAACTCGTCGGGTTAAATATTTTTTGCTGCAATAAATCATGGTTCACAAAAGGGTTTCTTTACTTTATCATTTTTTATGTACCTGACGGCATCGCTTTCAGAATGAATTAAATGTGAACCCATCTTTATATGATTTAGTTTTATGGTAATATAGCAGGAATATTAAAATTGAACAAATGGAGCACGTTTTTGAAGATTTTTTGGTAATAATTAAAAACGGTGTAAGGCGTAGGGGCTGAGAAAAACTCTAAAGTCAAGACCCATTTACGGGTTTTCACCCGTGACGCATGAGTCGTTATCCATCAGCTGATTGTTAGGGTTTTTTCAAGGACATGCGTAGACTAAAAACCAGTTACAAAGATGCCACAAGCGTCATACAAATAAAGACGGCAATCAACTATTGCTGTCTAAAGGCGTCGTTTACATTGTTTGCGAGCAACAAAAAGGAGAATAAGTGAAAGTGGGACAGAAGTGGTGACGTCGTGGCATCTTCTCTACTGGCGAGAACTTTAAAAGCATATAGTACCAATGAGTCACCGTGTTTAGTGTTCTATACACATTAGACCATCTCCTTTCCATGCATTCATTGGCCATGAACCTTTTGAATTGTCTGAACGTGTATACAGGGGATTTCGAAATTAATGCATAAAAATTGAATTGGCATTTTCTACCCTGAAGATAAACCCTAGTTTCCTATATAAACATATGTCCGGAAACGCTTCCTTTTAGGGATACAGGGTGTTAAAATACTAAGAAAAAACATTTATTTTATTACAATTATTAAACCTCTTTAGATATTTAATTGGTACATGGTACGTTGTTCACAGAGGCGCATTTGCCGCCCGTAGGCTATTAATTTTAGCCGCCTCTAATTTTTTACTATTTCATTGAAAAACAATTTTGAAGAGCCAAAAAAAGAAGGTCTTCCTTTTCCTTTCTACCTACCAAATTGAAATCGAAATCACCTAAATAATCTGCCGCCCTAGGCTCCAGCCTACTCAGCCTTCTGGTAAATACGCCACTGGTTGCTTAACAGAGGTAAAAACATATCTTTAAAAGCTTTTAAAAACTTACCAGTGACGTCCGTACCATATTTGTATAGACCATTTTTTAAGACAAAAATGGTGTGCCACTACTTTTTCCTAAAATAAAAATTATTTTTAAAATCTCCATTAAATTTGGAACAAATTTAATCTTTTGCCTTTTCCCGAACAATGCATTATTAAAAATTAAAACCACTTTGATGCATGACAAATTTGTTAATAAAAACTTCACAAAAATAATTGAAAAGTATATTATTTTCGCAAATTCGTCATGCATCAAAATAGTTTTTATTTTTTTGTTTGAAAAGAATGTGTTCGGGAAAAGTCAGGAGATCAAATTTGTTTCAAATTTAATGGGGATTTTGAAAATGCTTTTTATTTTAGGAAAAGGCAGACGCGTACCATTTTTTTCTTGAAAAAGTCCATAAAAATATAGTACCGACGTCACTGGTACTTTTATAAAAATATTTTACATAGAAAAAATGTCTTTTGCTGCTTTTTAGCAATGTACCAAATACAAATTAAATATATAAATCACAATCAATTTAAACACCCTGTATCTCTAACAGGAAGCGTTTCTGGACATATGTTTATTTGGGATACTGGGGCTTATTTTCGATGTAGAATATGCCATTGAAATTTTATGCATGAATTTGGGAACACTATGTATAATAAATACTTATTAGTTTAGACAAATTATAAAATTATATAACTCTTTTCTACAGTAAAATTGATCTTTTAAAATAAATTCACTTTTATTTCTAGCTTACTGGAGTTATAATCATATCAGTTGGAGTCAGTGCAAAGGCGTACTTCAATGAATTCGACCATTTGCTTGATGACAAGTATTTCTATGTTTCGGATCTGCTCATCATCATAGGAGTCATCATTTTCTTTATTGCCTTCTTCGGATGCTGTGGAGCGGCCAAAGAAAATGCCTGTATGACTTCTACGGTAAGTTTTGTAAAAATCTGTCCGCTTATTAATTGTACACAGAGAAATCACAGATTCTCTATGCAGAAATATTAATATTTAACTTCGAAAAACCGGTTTTCAAATACGGGTTAACCGATTTTAAAAAAACCTGTTTTCGATTACCGGTTTTTCGGATATTCGGTTTTCGAATACCGATTTTTCGGTAATCGGTTTTCGAATTCCGGTTTTTTGGATAATCGGTTTTTGGTTAGTCGCGGTTTTGGCTAAAATTGATAACCGGTTTTTTTGTTTATATAGTATACAACAAATATGTACTTAAAACCGAAACTAGAATCTCGAGAATATGGACGATACTTATTAAATATAACAATACGAATGTGCATCTGCGTTGATTTTTTGTGATTTTTTTCTAAATCTTACTATTTTACATAATTAATAATATAAACTAAAAAGTAGTAATAATACAATAAATTGAAATTTTAAAATCACTCTTTTCGTTTTTTGTTTATTTTCTATTTTTTAAACCAATTAATCAAAAAAATAAAACACCAAAAATAGAACACCAATTTTTAATAAAGAGAAAAAAATAAATTATGTAGTTATGTAGGCATGTAATTTTTAGATCACCTCTTAAAATCTTGCATTTTATTAATAGGGATGACCAGTGGCGGCGTGGGACGCATCTTAGCTATTAATATTGACAAAAAATGTACGCCACTGATTTTTTGCAACTTTTATATTTTATCTGGATGAGACACCTAAAAAAAAAAACTTTTTGTCTTTATATTTTTACGTAGCTTATTTAGGTTTCCAGAAAAAAAAAACCGTTAAACTACATAATTCTAGACCATACAAGAAACATTAGGACATTTTTTTCTTTTAAAAATTAAGTGGTATGTTATAACTTCTTTTTAGCAATTATGTAACAACAAATACCTAATTAAATAACGGTTATATCCAGTCTACCAAATTTTACTAAAAAGTTTTTAAGACATTTTTAAAATTTTTTAAAAGTTTAACGTCCTGTATTTTAAGAATGAAAAATTTAATGGCTTAGGAATACGCCCTTAAATTTTCTTACCGCAATTAGAAAACACCTTGTATCCGCGTGTGTCGCTTACTCTGTCATTAGCAAATAGAAATGCAAGGCAAGGCGCGCACTGCAGTGGAAAGCAAGTGCAGTGGCGGCGAAATGGTGAGCTAGTGGCAAATTCAATCTTTGAATTAAATTAAATATTTTGGACACTAGTGATACCCAACTGATGCCAAACACTTGCCAAATACCATTCCACCGTCACTCTACTTTAATGCATGCTTCTGTATTCATGTATGCAGGTTTGAAATATTCCATCTGGCCGCAACATCACTTACCTACCATTTCAGTGCTAGCCTTGCCTAAAGGTGGGTTTACAGGGTACCACTGACTTGAACAAGTTACTAAAACCCAGTACTAAAAGCAAGTGCTTTGGAAGATAGTTGTTGTCTACACATTGCCAGTTGTTTGATCAAGTAACTCTAATTAAATACATTTCTAATCTCTATGTCAAGTTTTCGTAGTTTTAAGTTACAGGCAAGAGTTGAAGGCGATTTTTTAATTTTCGCTACCTCTTGTACATATGTCGACCTTAGAGTTTTTATTTGTTTTACATCTATTAGACCAAAATTTTTGGTTTTTTATCGCTTCCACAATTCTTTTTAGAGCCGCCTCACGGGCTTGTTTATAAATCTATAGATAACCAACCGAGTATTCCAAAGGCACTCTTCCTCCCTATATAATTCTACAAACTTTACTGTAGTATCTTCAGTCCATTTTGCGCACATTTTAAATATTAATAATCCATTTACTTTAAAAAAATCCTGCAATTACGTACTGATTTATTTACTAAAATCAAACACTGAAATCATAGCGATAATCATATCTACACAGATTTAGTTAAGAGGATAGTGGAAGTGGGGGAAACCACTTGCTCCAGTATATATATAGCAAGCACTAAAATCTAGTGCTGGATTCTAGTAACTTGTCCAAGTCACTGGCATCGTGTAAACCCACCTTAATACCATTAAATAAAAACTCAATATAAAAACTGATGCAAAATTTTCCCACAAACAAAATTAGATAAGAGTGCGGGTGGTGAGTAGCACAAACTTAAAACACACCCCTACTTGATGCCGTAGAATTTGAGGAAAGGTGGGATATATTCCTAGACTTTCTGGCAATTCTGTGTCCTGCTTCAATATACAATAAAATGCTTTTGTTCTCAAGCTCTTTAAAAACCTAGACCGTAACTAGGGTATCTAAGGTGTTTTATATATGTGAAATTGAATAGTTGCCGGATTTCCCAGTTTTGTGCTATACGTATTTTTTATTTTTTTAAAAGGAATGCCCCATTTATTTTTATCGCCGTAAATTAAGATAATCAAACTTAGTAAGTTTCCAAATTTTCAATATTCTGTCTCTATTAGTTGCCGAGATATGATACACTACACATTTAGCAAAAGTTTGATAGCGCCAAAATATCTTTAAAACCGCTAAAGTTGTATTTAAAAAATATATAATTGTGGTTTTTAGACAAGCTTAACTAATCAGTGATAACAGCATTGTTGCCAAGGTTTAATGGAAATAGGGTGTTGTCAAATCTTGGTAAAAAGAAGAGATTGAATTTTGGAAATTTGAAATCTTACTAAAGTTGGCACGCTCCTTTTATTGCAAACAAAATAAATATGGCATTTTATTTAAAATACCAAAAATATTCCGTATAGTGCAGAACTGGAAAATCTGGTAATAATGTTATTATCACTGTTCAATTTTACTTGCCCAGAGACCTTTAAATACTGAAATTTGTAAACCAGCTTAAGCGGTGTTAGAAATACTTGAGCGTATCTAAACTTTTTACCTAAAATGTGGCGTTGTTATATCTTAGCAGTTAGGGAAAATGAAATTTTTAAAAATTTGTGGAGTTAATAAATTTGGTCTATTGCAATAAAAATAGTGCATTACATTAAAAAAAAAGGAAAAAGATACAGTGTTAATATTACTATTAAATTCTGTCATGCCCAATACCTTTCAAATACCAAATTTGGTAAATGTAGCATAAGCATATTTATTTATCGGAAACACCATTTTTACATTCTTTTTAACATATTAAACTTTATAAAGTATAACAATAATTAAAATGTGACATATCTGTTAATCGGAACTAGCTTTAACATTCCAGAATCTGTCTTTTAAATTTATCTTTAAATTAGTCAAGAGAAAAACCAAAGAAGTCCAGATGCATTCTACTTAATATCTAATTTTTACACATCTTTGATTTATCACTGCTAATAAATTATTTGCCATTTATTAACATTAATTAATAATGTGTGTTTTAGTTTTCGACCTTGTTAATAGTAATATTTATCTTGGAAGCATTGGTGGGAATTGGTGCTGTAGTCTTAAGGCATAAGACTGAAACATTTTTGGAGGAGACATTAACCAAAAGCATGGTTAAGTATAAAAATGATACTGAAATCACAATTACTTGGGATACTGTGCGATCCGAAACATAGAAATACTTGTCATCAAGCAAATGGTCGAATTCATTGAAGTACGCCTTTGCACTGACTCCAACTGATATGATTATAACTCCAGTAAGCTAGAAATAAAAGTAAATTTATTTTAAAAGATCAATTTTACTGTAGAAGAGAGTTATATAATTTTATAATTTGTCTAAACTAATAAGTATTTATTATACATAGTGTTCCCAAATTCATGCATAAAATTTCAATGGCATATTCTACATCGAAAATAAGCCCTGCAGTATCCCAAATAAACATATGTCCAGAAACGCTTCCTGTTAGAGATACAGGGTGTTTAAATTGATTGTGATTTATATATTTAATTTGTATTTGGTACATTGCTAAAAAGCAGCAAAAGACATTTTTTCTATGTAAAATATTTTTATAAAAGTACCAGTGACGTCGGTACTATATTTTTATGGACTTTTTCAAGAAAAAAATGGTATGCGTCTGCCTTTTCCTAAAATAAAAAGCATTTTCAAAATCCCCATTAAATTTGAAACAAATTTGATCTCCTGACTTTTCCCGAACACATTCTTTTCAAACAAAAAAATAAAAACTATTTTGATGCATGACGAATTTGCGAAAATAATATACTTTTCAATTATTTTTGTGAAGTTTTTATTAACAAATTTGTCATGCATCAAAGTGGTTTTAATTTTTTTAATAATGCATTGTTCGGGAAAAAGGCAAAGATTAAATTTGTTCCAAATTTAATGGAGATTTAAAAATAATTTTTATTTTAGGAAAAAGTAGTGGCACACCATTTTTGTCTTAAAAAAATGGTCTATACAAATATGGTACGGACGTCACTGGTAAGTTTTTAAAAGCTTTTAAAGATATGTTTTTACCTCTGTTAAGCAACCAGTGGCGTATTTACCAGAAGGCTGAGTAGGCTGGAGCCTAGGGCGGCAGATTATTTAGGTGATTTCGATTTCAATTTGGTAGGTAGAAAGGAAAAGGAAGACCTTCTTTTTTTTGGCTCTTCAAAATTGTTTTTCAATGAAATAGTAAAAAATTAGAGGCGGCTAAAATTAATAGCCTACGGGCGGCAAATGCGCCTCTGTGAACAACGTACCATGTACCAATTAAATATCTAAAGAGGTTTAATAATTGTAATAAAATAAATGTTTTTTCTTAGTATTTTAACACCCTGTATCCCTAAAAGGAAGCGTTTCCGGACATATGTTTATATAGGAAACTAGGGTTTATCTTCAGGGTAGAAAATGCCAATTCAATTTTTATGCATTAATTTCGAAATCCCCTGTATACACGTTCAGACAATTCAAAAGGTTCATGGCCAATGAATGCATGGAAAGGAGATGGTCTAATGTGTATAGAACACTAAACACGGTGACTCATTGGTACTATATGCTTTTAAAGTTCTCGCCAGTAGAGAAGATGCCACGACGTCACCACTTCTGTCCCACTTTCACTTATTCTCCTTTTTGTTGCTCGCAAACAATGTAAACGACGCCTTTAGACAGCAATAGTTGATTGCCGTCTTTATTTGTATGACGCTTGTGGCATCTTTGTAACTGGTTTTTAGTCTACGCATGTCCTTGAAAAAACCCTAACAATCAGCTGATGGATAACGACTCATGCGTCACGGGTGAAAACCCGTAAATGGGTCTTGACTTTAGAGTTTTTCTCAGCCCCTACGCCTTACACCGTTTTTAATTATTACCAAAAAATCTTCAAAAACGTGCTCCATTTGTTCAATTTTAATATTCCTGCTATATTACCATAAAACTAAATCATATAAAGATGGGTTCACATTTAATTCATTCTGAAAGCGATGCCGTCAGGTACATAAAAAATGATAAAGTAAAGAAACCCTTTTGTGAACCATGATTTATTGCAGCAAAAAATATTTAACCCGACGAGTTTCTGGTACCACGCCACGTGCCACCGGTTTTATAGTAGGACAGAGGCGAAATAAGAGAATGTTTTGTAAGTAGGTGATACGTGTTTTAGCAATGTATTTTTTATTTTTATGTAAAAATATGTAATCAGGCTCTGTCCGAGGTTATGTGCATTCGAAAATGTTTGTTTACTTTATCATTTTTGTGTACTTGGCGGCATCGCTTTCAGAATGAATTAAATATGGACCCATCTATACACGTTCAACCAAATTAAAAAGTTCATAGACAGGTAAAGCAACAACAAAGCGTGACCAATGCTTCATATGCCGGTATTCTTAGTCTTATCTCTACCTGTAACGTGTTCTACACACGTTAGACCGTATCCTTTGCACGCATTGCCTATGATCATTTTGGTTTGGCTGAATGTATATAAATGCATAGTTAAATAAAAAAAAGTAATCATTTCTGTAACGTTTATTATTAAAGTATTAGTCATAATCACACAAAACACTTTAAAATTATGGAATATTTTACTGAATAAAATGAATCACATGTCATTCACGATTTTGTTTTACTTATCATATAAAACAGGGTATTTAACATGTCTTAAAAGTCATACACTACTACTTATTTTCCGACCTTCTAAAAAAATAAAAAAGGAATTGAAAGTGTATTTGAAATTTCTTTTTTAAATATACAGAGTGTTACAAAATGTCATTAAAAAAAAATAAGGCAAATTCTACTATTAGAAATATGAAAAAAGTTCATATTAACATGGGTCTGAAAATGCATTGTTTTCCAGATACCGTTAAAATTTAAAAAAAATCGTTTTTTTTAATATCTTAAATATTCCTTATCCAGTTAATAAAACTTGTCAATATTATTTGTAGCATTAAGATGCTTATTAAACTCTAACTTGATTAAATTTATTCAGTCCAGTGGCGTCTCAAGCAGTACTTAAACGAATATTTCTGATAAAACATGTACGCCACTGACTTTTGTGAAAAGTTAATGTTTTAGTTGGATTAAACAAGTAAATATTCAACTTTTTCAGCTCTTGATTTTTTCCTATCGTCTTTAATTTTCTAGAAAAAAATTAAATGCACTTAATTGCATACCCCTGGAATACATAAGATACATGGAGAAAGTTTCCTTTTGAAAAGTATTTATACTAATATTTTATAAACAATTATATATAAGTAACTACAAACACCAAATTAAGTTGAAAATCGGAATCTCACGGAATAAGCTGAATATCTGTACATACCTTTATTTTGGTACAAAAATACTCTCCTAAAAATCCCCTATGATATCGTGTAAGGAACTCGAAATATGACAGGTCAAATGTCAGAAAAATCAGTTTTTGCGAATATCTCGTTTCCTTTACTTTTAATTGCATTTATATTTATTATAAAAGTTGTAGAACACAAATTCTTTACAAATTTGATTCTAAGCATATTTTGTCATACCAACGGATCCGATAATAGAGGGCGCAGTGTGTAAAGCACTTTAGTGTATGTACATGCCTTAGCACGCAATCAATCGTGATATTTAGCAAATACTTAAGTAAAAAGATGGCATATTAGACTAAAAATCACGATTGATTGCATGCTAAGGTATGTACCTACATGCAGTATAGTGCTTTACACTCTGCGCCCTCTATTATCGGATCCGTTGGTCTGACAAAAAATGCTTAGAATTAAATTTGTAAAGAATTTTGTGTTCTACAACTTTAATAATAAATATAAATGCAATTAAGAGTAAAAGAAACGAGATATTCGCAAAAAACGATTTTGTGACATTTGATCTGTCATATTTCGAGTTCCTTACACGATATCATAGGGATTTTTAGGACAGTATTTTTGTACCAATATAAAGGTATGTACAGATATTCAGCTCTTTCCGTGAGGTTCCGAGGGGGTATAAGAAATAGTAACAAAAATGTATTCAAGGTTATCCAAATAAAGTATCTCCACTCTACATTAGTAATTTTATAGTATAGGAGGTAGCAAGGTTTTTGACAAAGAATTTTAGGTCAGCTGATTTTTTGATTTGTTGTTCTTACTCTTCTGGATAGACCCTCGGTAGTCTGGCTGGCGGTATTGGTTGCTTTTATTAGTTTGCATCCTACAGATATTAATCCAAGGTTTTAAAAACATTTTAAGAACCCTAATTTTCAATTTATGGTCTTTAGATAGGTTTATCAAACCTATAAATCATTGCTAATTATACAGTCGTCCTCCTTCTAACCTCTGAACTGTTCGGTATATATTTTGATGAACGTTGGAACGATAATATATGACCAAGGTCTGCATTTTTTGACATCTCAGTGTCAGCTCTAAATGTCAAGGTCACAGCTGTGCGACAACGTAACCGCTACCACCAGCCAGACAGCCGAGGATCTACCCGAAAGAGAAGGGAGAACAACATATCAAAAAGTCAGCCAACCTAAAATTCTTGTTTTCCCGACGTTGCTACATCCCAAACTATAAATATAGCTTATCAAGGCTAATATTTTTAAATGGCTCACCTGTACCTGACTACTAAAACAAAAGTAACCAGGATCAGGTGATTCACATTCGCCACCCAGTGATGGACTTGTAATTTTTGTGTGGCTTAACACAAATAATAATTTTCAATAAAATAGTGTGGTTAGACACTAAGCTTTCACAGTTTATCCAAATATATGGCCAACAAGTAAAAATACTAATAAATTTAGTTACTGAAATCTATACAACAATACCATCCTGATTTATTAGGCCTCTGACACGATACTAAGCGTCAGCGGCCAGCGTTAAGCGGGAAATGTGAGAGCGCTGTCTTTGATCTTTATGCGAGAATAAAAAACTTGTTTTTTTTTTTAATCAGCCGCTCAAGGCTGGTTATCGTACCTGAGCGTTTAAGCAGCCAACTTAAATCAAAAAAACGAAATTAACTAATTAGGGATATTCGCATTGCCAATCTAAAAATGTTAACTTGGAAGACTGTATTAGTCGAAATACGAAATTTGCTACCTTGGCATCTTTAAGCTAAAATATGTAAAAACAATTGACAGTTGTACCCTGAAGTTTCATAGTAAAATATTATGTATTTATATAATATATATATATATATATATATATATATATATATATATATATATATATATATATATATATATATATATTTAATAAAACATCTAGCATATTGTTCTATTAAACAGATCCTTGAACTTGAACAGCTTAAAAAAACAACATTATGTATTTTTTAGAGGGATTAAAAGGCAGCGAAATAAGGCGGCCTGGTCGAAAAACTTGGAAAAAGTCCAAAGAAGTGCCAAAAGAAGAATCTTCCTTGATCGATTTAGATGCATCACAACCAAAAGATGTAGATCCGCTTGTAACATCTACACTTGATCCAAATACCTTACAAAATATGGTAGAAGATAATAAAATTGACGACAAATCCAGTCCTTCTACAATAATAAAGGATGCAGAAGATCATTAAAATTTTACGCATTGTCCCAAAATGATTTGTTTTATACAGTCTTATGCTGAGTGTCCCAGAATAAGTGGACAATGTCGGGGATTCATATAGGACACAGTAGTATGAGAATTTCCTATATATATATATTTTTAAAGCTCCTTTTAATAGAGATTTAACTATAACTAATCCTAGGCTTAAAAAGGTACTCTTGTTCCAAGGAAAATAAACTTTTAATTAATCTTTTCCCTTAATTATTTGTTTACAATCGTACTGGAAGCTTTTTTAAGGTGTGGGTGTTATTTTTTTGCTTTTTTAGTCATTGGACTTTTATATATGTTTAGTTTTTACTGTTTATAGTTAAACTAAGCAGTTATTAGTACTGCAGTTACAGATATTTTTAAAACCTGTAAACAGGGTCATTGACCTTAAGATATTTCTTTAAAGGGACTTTACGTCTAAATCGTTATTAAGGGTAAGATACTACTTTTTTATGTTTTTAAGGTAATTTTATTTTATTTTATGCAAGTATTGGTTTATTTTGTCAGATAAAAAATATTATGGCAAAATGGTGACGTCACAAACATAACCTATATTTTCGGACAAATATAAAAAATTGAGCGCTCCTTATTAAAAAGTTTATCTTCCTTGCTCTTGTTCGATGTTAGTAAATTAAAATGTTTTCGACAAAAACAAGTTTTTATTTATTTATTTATTTATTTATTTCAACGGACAAAGCCATTTTTACAAAAAATAATTACAACAATAGACTATAAACTAAAGTGTTCAAGGATTAAACAATCAAGAACAAATACAAAAGTGGGGACATTTAAAAACATTGGGTTTTTCTGTTCCAGTTGGTACTAAAAAATAATGTAGAAGCATTGTGGAGGGTTTTACAGTGCCGAATTATCCATTAGGCTGACTAGGCTACAGCCTAGGGCGCCATGACAAAAAATAGGCGCCTGACAGGGGAGTAATAGGCGCTAGGCGCTAGACAGGGTAGTTTATAAAAAAGTTTTGGTCGGGTGGGGATTAGAAGTAAGGTAAGAACTTTTTTTTTTGCTCTTCAAAATTTTTTTGTGGAAAATAGGCGCTCGGGGAATTGTAGCCTAGGGCGCCTCATACCCTTAATACGGCCCTGGGGTTTTATCATTTTTGATGATATTATAGGAAGAGCCCCTGTCGGTCCGACATACAAAATTATTTAATAAAACTCTATTTAAGCAAAAATGTTATTTTGCCGAAAATGCTTCTATTTATTGATATAGAACCGGAGTAGCTTTTTTTTAACATCATTTTTATTCTATATTCTACTGGGTGTAAAAATAATTACCACTGCAGCTTTTTTATTTTTACGAAACTAAAAAATATTGTTGCATCATTGTGGAAGGTCCCATAATCTTCGATAATTAAAGCTAGAGTATGCATAAAATAAGATGGAGCCTATGGCGAAACGACAAACAAAATTAATTAATACAACCCGACTTAATCAAAATGCAGTTTTTTCGAAAACGCTTCACTTTATCGATAACTGACAAGAGTGCCTTGTTTTAGCCAAGGGTTTAAACTATTTAAAAATGAAATTTTTATTCCTTTATTATACAGGATGTAAAAATAATTAGTACTATCAAAGAATACTAAACCATAGAAGCTCACAAGTGAGATTTCAGCGTACCCTGACCACCAGATAGCGAAAGTTGGCACCGGACCAATCAGAAAATAGGTCGATGCCCATGTCGAGTTTCTATTGGTCGATTGGACTCCTTTCGCTATCTGGTGGTCAGGATAGGTACTAAAATTTTAGGGTACGCTGAAATCTCACTTATAAGCTTCTATGGATTAGTATTCTTTGGTACTATTATGTAAAAATAATTAGTAGTATCAAAGAATACTAAACCATAGAAGCTCACAACTGAGATTTCAGCGTACCCTGAAATTTTAGTACCTACCCTGACCACCAGATAGCAAAAGTTGGCACCGGACCAATCAGAAAATTGGTCGATGCCCATGTCGAGTTTCTATTGGTCGATTGGACTACTTTCGCTATCTGGTGGTCAGGGTAGGTACTAAAATTTTAGGGTATGCTGAAATCTCACTTATAAGCTTCTATGGATTAGTATTCTTTGGTACTATTATGTAAAAATAATTAGTAGTATCAAAGAATACTAAACCATAGAAGCTCACAAGTGAGATTTCAGCGTACCCTGAAATTTTAGTACCTACCCTGACCACCAGATAGCGAAAGTTGGAACCGGACCAATCAGAAAATTGGTCGACGTCCATGTCGAGTTTCTATTGGTCGATTGGACTCCTTTCGCTATCTGGTGGTCAGGGTAGGTACTAAAATTTTAGGGTATGCTGAAATCTCACTTATAAGCTTCTATGGATTAGTATTTGTTGGTACTATTATGTAAAAATAATTAGTACTATCAAAGAATCCTAACCCATAGAAGCTCACAAGTGAGATTTCAGCGTACCCTGTAATTTTAGTACCTACCCTGACCACCAGATAGCAAAAGTTGGCACCGGACCAATCAGAAAATTGGTCGATGCCCATGTCGAGTTTCTATTGGTCGATTGGACTCCTTTCGCTCTCTGGTAGTCAGGGTAGGTACTAGAACTCTAGGAGTACGCTGAAATCTCACTTATAAGCTTCTATGGATTAGTATTCTTTGGTACTATTATGTAAAAATAATTAGTAGTATCAAAGAATACTAAACCATAGAAGCTCACAAGTGAGATTTCAGCGTACCCTGAAATTTTAGTACCTACCCTGACCACCAGATAGCGAAAGTTGGCACCGGACCAATTAGAAAATTGGTCGATGCCCATGTCGAGTTTCTATTGGTCGATTGGACTCCTTTCGCTATCTGGTGGTCAGGGTAGGTACTAAAATTTTAGGGTATGCTGAAATCTCACTTATAAGCTTCTATGGATTAGTATTCTTTGGTACTATTATGTAAAAATAATTAGTAGTATCAAAGAATACTAAACCATAGAAGCTCACAAGTGAGATTTCAGCGTACCCTGAAATTTTAGTATCTACCCTGACCACCAGATAGCGAAAGTTGGCACCGGACCAATTAGAAAATTGGTCGATGCCCATGTCGAGTTTCTATTGGTCGCTTGGACTCGTTTCGTTATCTGATGGTCAGGGTAGGTACTAAAATTTTAGGGTATGCTGAAATTTCACTTATAAGCTTCTATGGATTAGTAGTATTCTTTGGGACTATTATGTAAAAATAATTAGTACCATCAAAGAATACTAAACCATAGAAGCTCACAAGTGAGATTTCAGCGTACCCTGAAATTTTAGTATCTACCCTGACCACCAGATAGCGAAAGTTGGCACCGGACCAATCAGAAAATTGGTCGATGCCCATGTCGAGTTTCTATTGGTCGATTGGACTCCTTTCGCTATCTGGTGGTCAGGGTAGGTACTAAAATTTTAGGGTATGCTGAAATCTCACTTATAAGCTTCTATGGATTAGTATTCTTTGGTACTATTATGTAAAAATAATTAGTACTATCAAAGAATACTAAACCATAGAAGCTTACAGAGTGAGATTTCAGCGTACCCTGAAATTTTAGAACCTACCCTGACCACCAGATAGCGAAAGTTGGCACCGGACCAATCAGAAAATTGGTCGATGCCCATGTCGAGTTTCTATTGGTCGATTGGACAACTTTCGCTATCTGGTGGTCAGGGTAGGTACTAAAATTTTAGGGTACACTGAAATCTCACGTATAAGCTTCTATGGCCCCTGGCGAACTAATAAAAGCAAATGTACTAAGATACATTTCAAGGAGTTCTAACTGCTATTTATCATATTAAAAAATTATTTCATTATACACGGTGAGATAAAAGTTATTCAAGAAAAACAGATTTCCAGAGACGTCCTTTAAGGGCGCATATCTCTGTAAAGGGGGACTTAAGGAAAATATTTTATATAAACTTGTCACATTTTTTTTATGTGTTCTATGTGCATCCGAAAGATTACCCACATATTCTTGGACACCATGTATATTTTCATGTGTTTTACATCAATCTGAGAGATTGACCGTATATTAAGGGACACCCTCTAGATTAATGTAATTTGATGTTTTAGTTTCTGGTTAGTCGTGCGTATTTTTATTAAATACAACACTTTTTTATGCTATATCTATTTTTATTATTTCTGTTATTTAGTTTTAATTCACTACGTTTATATCGAATAGTTGAAGCTAGCTTGAATAAAACCGGATTTTAAAAGTGGTTTAAAAAAAGCGATATAAACGCGCTTGAAAGTGACTTGAATCGTTCAAGTCAAGCCTGAAAATAAGTAGGGTTGACTTCACTGAAGCCGATTAGAAACACGATATAAACGATTCAAGTGGGCTTAATAACTGCCTAACTTCAGATGAATGCTTCCTCGAAAGTCATCAGTGTCAATTTCATATATGATTTTGACATTTTTATACAAAATATGAATGGAAAAACAGGTGAAAAATCTTTAAAACACTCAACAGCACACAAAACGGGACAAAATAAAAAGTTAGGTCTGTTTTTATTTAGTGTCTACTGTGAAGTTGGATGCAAAACTGCCGCATGCGTACGACGATGGCCTGGCATGTGCTTGACCTCGATTTTCAATCAACTTTCAAGCAACCGAAATAAACACGTAGACTTGGAAATCGCTTCAAAGCAGCTTTGTTTTCAAGCCAGCTTGAACTATTCGATATAAACGTAGTAATTGTAAAAAGATGTATATTATATTACTTCTAGGAAGTCGCCATTTAACTTTGAGAGTGATTAAACCAACTGAAGTAAAATGTATTTCATTGGTTAAAAAAATGAGTAACCATGGTTCTACATGTAATTGACCAATGGGAAGCCTTTTATTTCTTTGTTTTTACTTACTTTGATTCCAAATTAGGTCTGATAGTTTTGTAAATATTTGTAAATTCAAGATGTTGCCAGATCGTGAAAATTGGCATTAAGAAATGTGTGATTTTTTTTTACTACAAATAAAAATAAATAATCGTTTAATGTATCAGTATTTTAAAACTTTCTGTAATTTTATTTTTTCCGTATATGTAAACAGATGTAAAAATACATATTTAAAAAACATATATGTGCATTTTTTCCTCTAGATATGTAATACAGTCTTTGAAGCCGTTTCTGAGGTTATTGCGTGTTATGATATTTATTAATGCCATTATACAGGGTGTTTTAAAACAAATGCGATAAATTTCAGGAGGTGATTCGATGCTCAAAATAAACGGTAGTTTGTTGTATAAAACTTGGGTCAAAAGTCAACTATTAGGGAGATATCGCGAAAAAATATAAAAAATCTTTATTCTTTATCTTAAAAACAGAAAAAATATTGTATTTAAATTGCCGATTAACGTCTAATAAAGAAATATTACCTACAAATTCCACAATGGGTAACGTCAAATAAATAGATATTTTAGTAAAAAAATCCCTTTCTGACACTATGATTTACATATTTTTTAATTTTTATTTTTTTTTATTTTAAGTCGGTGATTCTAATAAAAAAAATACAGGAGATAAAACAACATTTGAAGTAAACCAGGCCATGCAAATTTATTTTTGTTTAAGTCGTTATGTAAGTTTTTCTTTAAATTAAGTAAATAAGAACGATGGAGATAGTCTATTTCCACCTCTTCCATTAATTCTAAAAACGTGTAAAAATATTTAAAAAGTGTATTTTTATTTATCCCTGGACCATTTTTTTAAGTCATTACTAACAAGCTAATTTTTTGTAAGTAGCTTCATTTTGACAAGACGACCAACTTTTTTCCTTACAACAATTTTTGTTGGTGGTAGCATACAGGGTCGATCTATATAGGGTCGCGACATTCGGCCATATCGTTTGACGTGTTATGACGTCACATCTCCCCTTTTCGGCCATGTTGTTCAGTGCCGGAGATATACAGTTTATTGTATTAGTAGAACAACCGTTTATACAACAGTTTGGAAAAATTGTCCAGGGATCCTAACTATAAAAGCAATATTTTCTTAAAATTTAATTATTCTAGCTTCTGTCGTTTTTGAGATAAAAAAAAATAAAATCCTATTTCCACCAACCACCTTCTAAATTTTTCGCATTTTAAAAGGAAGACCGAAAAAGTTCATCTTTCAAGATTTTTTTTCTAAAAAGCCCTTTTATAATTTATTAATTTGACGTTTGGTACATACATAATATATTCTGAAATACTTTAAACAATATCTTGACATATTCAATTTGTCAGAACAAATATTTTGATAGCCGATGTTTGGGTGCTTCTCTAAAAAGACGTTTTGCGATGACCACTATATATATCTCTAGACTGGATCATCTAAAATGAAAAAGCCTTACACGGATCTGTAGAAATGTATAATCTATAAATAAATCAAAGCAAAAAGCAAAAAAAATACATTTGGCGGTTTTTCAAAACACATAAATCGATTTTAGGCCACAGACTTTGGCCTTAAATTATTTATTAAAATTTTATTTAATTTTCGCAAAGAAAAACCTTCGATTAATTGCTAAAAAATATATCTAAAAGCTTTTTTGCAAAATTTGAGCGCGCGGTGTTAATTGGTGACAACTTTGACGTATAATACATTGTTTAAACGTCAACATAACCGATTGGTAATTAGAATTGATTCTTCGCCTAAAATTGATGATTGTTTTGAGAATGACGCGTTTCTCTCCGTAACTATTTGATGGATTAATTTCAATTTTTTAGCGAAAAGACTTAAATCCATGACTCTCGAAATATGCTTGAAAAAAAATCGATTTTTTCAAAATCGCAAGTGGATATAATAACTCCTTAAAACACATGTATATAAACAGATTTTACTTGAGTCTCAATATATACACAAGTTGTGCATTTTATTCTATATTAGAATGATACTAATACTATTTTTTTGACATAAGCGTAAAATTTCTTTTTAAAAAGAGTGATTTATTTTATATGCCATTATGTAAAATCCCTAAGTGTATCGCGTTTACCAATGTGTTGATACAATTTCAAGATTTTATTAAAACTTTCAAGTCTTCGGTAGTATAATGGTCAGTATCCCCGCCTGTCACGCGGGAGACCCGGGTTCGATTCCCGGCCGGAGAGGACTTTTTTTTCTTTGGAGTCAAAAAACTGTGTTGCTAGGTTACTCGAAGCTTTTTGTAGTAGGTGGAACTGAAAAAATACGGTATAATCATGAAGATGTCAAATTTGATGTTTTTAAAAATTACCTGATGGTCAGTTTAACAGTTTAAATGTCTTTTATAATTTTTATTTCTAATTACGTTTATAATTTTTATTTAGAAAAATAGAGAAAAAGCAACACCATAAATATGCACACTTACACCTATTCGTCAGGGGCGGAGCGTGCCTTGGAGGGGCCCCGTATTGCAATAAGTTATATAGGAGGCCCAAAAAAATATTGAAGACTAAAAAATAAAAAAAAATCCACTTTCCCCTTGGCGAAGCACTAAAAAAATTTTGAAGACCAAAAAAAGGACCCCCTTTCCCGCCTGACCCAAAAAAAAGTCTCATTTTCGAAAGACATTGTTTTTCTTATCTCAGCATTGCTTTTTTCGTACCTATCAAAAAAAGGGTCCCACTTTTCCAATTTAACCGACAATTTTACAGTTTTCCACCACTAATTTTTGCTTGCACACATTTGGGGGCCCCTTTAGCCCGGAGGCCCCGTATCATTGATACGGCGCTAGCTACTCCCCTGCTATCCATATACGCCAAGGAAGGTAAACTATTTAATAAGGAGCGCTCAATTTTTTATATTTGTCCGAAAATATAGGTTATGTTTGTGACGTCACCTTTTTGCAATAATATGACAAAATAAACCAATACATGCATAAAAAAATCACTTAAAAACATAATAAAAATGTATCTTACCCTTAATAACGATTTAAACGTAAATTCGCTGTAAAAAATATCCAAAGGTCAGTGACCCCTGTTTACAGGTTTTAAAGTTCTCTGTAACTGCAGTACTAATAACTACTCAATTTAACTATAAACAGTAAAAACTAAACATATATAAAAGTCCAATGACTAAAAAGCAAAAAACTAACACCAAAACCTCGAAAAAAACCTTCCAGTACGATTGTAAACAAAGAATTACGGGAAAAGATTACGTCACAAAATTTAGCGAACATAGGCTTAAATAGGATCGAGCGCTCCTTATTAAAAAGTTTATTTTCCTTGCGTATACGCACCGAGAGACAATACGTCGGCGATCAAAAAAAAGGTTAATAGCACGGCTTAACAGCATACTTACATAACGTAATTTAAAATTCTTTATGAAACCACCTACTTCAATTTTGTTCAGGATTTGTATCCTAACCTAACACATGTCAAACAACAGATGCCTAGTAGTTTTTTCCAACGGTTTTTTTCGTGAGTTTGCTGTGGCTTAACTGCTCTTTATTACGTGTTTAATTTAACGATGGATGCAATTTTGCATCCAATGTTTTTAACTTTTAGCTTTTAACTCATTTGTCAATCAATTAATTAAATTGTATGGTTACGAATCTTCTTCTTTTCTAATTTTAACGTACTAAAGTCGGGATACGTTACCGATCGCGATACGGTTACGTGTGCCGTATTAGTAAGATTAACGTAACGGATGGAAACTAACGTATCGCTTGGGGAATTCAATCCCGCAAACCTGCGGGATAAAAATCATGGATCCCGCGGATCCGCAAGAATGCGGAATTGTTAACAATATATATAACTTTTTGTAATTAACCTAAAACATGCTAATTGCTACAAAAAGTCATAAACAAACTATGGTAGTTGCAAAAAGTTTTTATTTCATATACAAAAATACAAAGTATATTAGTTATTGGTTTACTTAAACTTAGTTTAGTTACTTCAGTTGTGGTAAATTGAGTTTAAAGGTCAATTGTCAACTTTACCTAGTCGCATTGATTTTGGAAGTATTTTCGAAGAAAAGATAACATATCCAAGGTATCATCTTTTAAGTTTGATCTTAGTTTATTGCAAATATATCCTGCAGCTGAAAACGCACGCTCAGCTTTGACACTTGTCGGCGAAATAGACTTTACACAGTTGTAAACAGCTTCCAAGTATATACCTTTATTCCCTCCGCATTCAAAAAGGGTCATTTCATGTTTTAGTTACTGGACAAGTGTTATTCGTGCTCATACACTCATAGGAGAAGCCTTTGATTCTGATACCCAGGCAGTAGGAAGACTACGTTTCAGTTCCTCTTCTAAATTAAGTGCCGATATGGTTTACGTCTTGTTCTTAGATTAGATAAAGGTATAATATCTTCTTCATCCTCCTCAACGACCTCAACATAAGTGATCTGGGCTTCGGTTTGACCTTCTAAAGACTTCTCTATTTGCAGCCTCTCAATCAAACTTTTTATTTCTGTTCATAGTCTTGATTTGCTATGAAGTAAAAATGTTTCTTCTTGATCTTGACCGTTGGTAGTACGGAATTTTAATATTGAATCCCGCAGATCACGCACGGAAAATCTTGCAATGTTGATCCCGCAGAAACTTAGAGGGATCCCGCATTTTTCTCTCAGTTCTTTGTAAAGTAATGGAAAAATTAATTAATTCACAAATTCTTAAGTACTTAGAAAAACACAAAATTTTGCACGACAGGCAGTATGGAGTTCGCCACAAAAGATCTACAGCAGATCTTCTTTCCTTCATATCACACTGTTGGAATAAGTCTCTTGAGTTTCTAGGTGAGACCCAGATCGTTGCTCTTGATATATCCAAAGCTTTTGACCAGATCTGGCATGCCGCACTCCTTAATAAACTTTCCTGCTATGGTCTTTCAACTAAACTCTGTACTTGGCTAGAGAGCCAAGTACAGAGTTTAGTTGAAACTATAGATAACTAGAGAGTTATCTATCTGATCGACGTATATCAGTTATTGTGGACGGCCATTCTTCAAGGTTTCACCAAGTAAATGCTGGAGTCCCTCAGGGCTCAGTTCTGGCGCCAACATTGTTTCTTCTTCACATTAACGACCTTCTCTCGTCCACAACTAATTCCATTCATAGTTTCGCCGACGATAGTACCCTTCACTCCAGTTTTCAGGTTCCTAAACCCATCACTAAACCTGACTTGGAAAACAAACGCAGAGCAATGCAGATATCTCTTTCGCAGGATCTTAATTTAATATTGGATTGGGGCGCCAAAAATCTCGTCCATTTTAATGCATCCAAAGCACAATCATGTTCCTTGTCGCATAAAGAGTCATCAAATACTCATCCTCTACTTATGAGCGGCCAAGTTTTACAAAGCAAAGACACCTTTAATCTTGTGGGCGTCACATTTGAAAGTAACCTTAACTGGCATAAACACATTGTATCTATAGCCACGGCAGCTTCAAAAAGCTTGGATTTCTCTTTCGAGCCAAAAAGTATTTTTCCGCTTCTAATTTATACACTTTATATGTGTCCCAAATCCGACCTCCCTTGGAATATTGTTCTCATATATGGGGCATGGCGTTCCCCACAACCCTAAGCATTCTTGATTCTATTCAAAGAAGAGCTATTCGTCTCATTAATGATCCTTCACTTACAGAAAGGCTTCCTTCTCTTGCCCATCGTCGGGCTGTGGGGGATTTATCGCTTTTTTATAGGTACTTCCATGGCTTTTGCTCTGAAGAATTGTCCAGTATAGTTCCTCCACTCACGGTTCCCAACAGAAAAATTCGTGGTTCCGCTCGTATGCATCCCTATACGGTCCAAATGGACAGGCCCCGACCTTCCCACTTTGTTCGTTCTTTTATCCCCAGAGTTTCTAGATTGTGGAACCTGCTGCCCACGGAGGTCTTTCCTTCCCCCTAAATCTTCAAGTATTTAAGTCCCGTGTCAACAAACTCCCTCTTACCTCTCTTAAGACAACCACGGTACGTTAGTATTTAGGCTTTTAGCCTTCGTGGTTTGTCCAAAGATAAAAAAAAAAATTGCGGGATCCTGTGTTTGCGGGATTGGATTCCCTAAGTATCGCTTCTACGTCAGCGCATAACGATACGGATAGGGATCCTAGGGATTTTAAACTGCTTTTAGTCTTTAATAAACATAGTAAAAAAATGCGGTAGATAAATCGGTATTGTGATAAAGCAAGGTGAAAAACGATAGATCCACAGATTACAGATACTGTAATTAAAAAAGAGAACAACAGAATAAAAGTTGTGAGGCTGCTATGGCTTTGGAAAAAATTTGGGTGGTCATTTTAATAAAAATAAAAATAAATAGTTTTTTGTTGTTTTTATTATTTTTTTACAAAACAAGTGTGAAAAGAAAAAAATATTTTCAACAACAAATTTTAAACCTAGTTTAACTAATTTTAATTTGAATATAATTTAACAGTTCCGTCGGCGCCTGACGAAAATACCCAGGGCTGTAAAGGATGGAAATGCACACCAAAAATACCAAAGTCATTGAACGATTGGTGATCTTGAAGCCTTTTTAGTGGAACTATGAGCGGGTTTTGAAGAAGATCACTAAAAGAAAAAATAATTGTAAAAAAATATGAAATACATAATACACAATTTTCCACAAAAAAAAAATATAATATTACTTTTAAAAACACACTAAAACCTAAATAATAATTATAGTGTTAATGCAATTTAAATAAATAAAAATAACAAGATTATTAAAAAAAAACAAACTAAACATATTAAATTATTAACTTTTTGTAGTAACAACATATTTTCAATAAGACAGTTTAGTCAGTAATTTTTATGTAATATTTGGCATGAATATTGAAAAAAATTTCACTTGTAATACCACTAGTGCTAAATTTATTTCAGGAAATTTTTTCACGGCCACGAATATTTTAAAAATGATTTTCTTAAAATATTTGAGGCCGAGAAAAAATTTCCCGGAATAATTTAAGCACGTGTGGTATTCGGTAAGAAAATTTCACACCAAGTTTGTGTTAAATAATATTCTTTTAAATTAATATTTGTAACTTTAACACGAGTTTTAAAATTTTACTATAAAATAATTATTTTCCATTTTACCAATTGTAGTTGCAAATATATGTAATTTTAAAGCTTATCATTGTTTATTCTTTTATATTATATATACCTTATATTACTACAGTTGGTAAAAAGAGTTTATTTTAATTTTTTAGACCCATACCTTGCTTTCGTTTGCTCTTTACTTATGTCTAGTACTTCAGTCTTATGATAATATTTTACTAACCGTAGTTGTATAAAATTGTCATTTAGGGTCTTACAACCTTACATTATTTTATATTATGTTATGTCTGAAATACTACAACTGGTACAAAATAACATTTTCTTTAATTATGTATGTGAATGACAGACATGACGTTAAAACAAATTCAATGATTAGTCAAAAAATTTCCACTATAAATTACTCTAGGGTACCCCAGGCAGGAGAAAAAATTTCCGATAAATACTTGTGTTGTCATGGTAATGCAACCAAAACTACACATTTGATTGGTCAAAAAACAGTGGTGTGGAATTTTCAATATAAACGTTTAAAATTTAAATAATTTTAATTTTTAAACTTACTTATACACCATCCCATGTGACACAATCAAACTTCTGTCATCAGAACCTGAGGCGAAAAGGGGGTACCTCTTGTGGAATGCTACTCCTCTTACTGCAGTACCATGTAATCTTAACGTCTGGTAAGGCTTAGTGCTTAAATCTAAGTCGAACCATAACATTTTTCTATCGTAGGTACCTATAAACATAGACGTTTCGATAAACCAAATTGGGTAACAGGGGGTCTATTCTCGAATCACGAATACATTATCTCGCATGCGAGATCAATGGAATGTTGTATAAAAATCATGCTCATCGTAAATCGGTATTCTCGAATGTCATATTCGACATTTTTTCGAGTGGGAGGACCCATTTGACAAATGAATTTCTAACCTCCCATCTACGGTTATGTGACATTTTGTTAATTTCTGACATTGTACTGAAAATAAGGTATAATTTGCCCATTTTAACTTAAAAGAAGTAAGAAAATGTAGAAATGAAGAGGGTAATGGATATGGATTGGTAAAAAAAACATCAACAAAAGCTTTGTCTCAGGAACATAGTTTGTACAATAACAAAACGAAATTTTGTAATTTTCTTATCTACAAGAAATGGATATAAATTCTGCAATTGGCAGTCTTTTTAAACCTTTTGCTGGTAATTATTTAGTATACGGTTTTCTGCTATTTTAACGATTTTTAAAATATTTTGACGTACATGTTATCTACTAGTTGTCCTTAATAATAATATGGAGGCGCAGTTATGATTTTTTTTAATTATAAAAAAATATTTTTTTGGCATTTGTCCACTTTTATTATGGACAATTGGCAACGTTGTATAAATGTGTAATAATAAAAGAGGGATTATAAAGGGTGGTCAGGTTAGTTCTGGTTAGTCAAGGTTTTTTTAATTATTTAATTACACCAGAGACACTTTATGAATCCAGTTTGTGTGAATTCTTTATTTATTCACTCATAAATAGAATCAAACCTTTCCGATGTTGCCAAATGCTTTCTATATTTAGCGTGGTATAACTGAAGGTTTTGAATTAACAATTTTTATATTTATCATATTTTTTATCTTTATTCTCAAAAATATGTGGAAAAAATGTAATTTTTACTTAATTTTACATGTGATGTTCAGTTTCATTAACTTGTTTTACCAATTTTACCCCGCCCAGCACCCCTTTTCACTCCCCGGTCCCTTAAGTTTGTTTACTGATAATTTTTTTAAAACGGAATATTTTGGATGTGCGCCACTTACGTTTTATTTAGAAAGAGTGTCTAAAATATGTAAGTATCAATAATTAAAAAAAAAACCCTTAAAATAGCAGAAAACCGTTTACTAAACTGCTACCCTTTTGCTTTTAAGATGGAAAGAAAAGAACCACAAAATTTACCACCTATTTGAATACTTGGTATTCTATTAAAATGTCTGGAAGCTGTGTGTCAAAAAATTTTGATTTAATAATATCTGAAAACCAAATTCAAGAAATTGAGGCCTTTCCTACGGATCAGTTCCAAAATAATACCTGTTTTATATATAGTATTTAATATACTATATTTTTTATCGTAGATATTCTTTTTCTAAATAAATTCAAGATATTAAAGTAAGACTGCAGTTTCACTTTTTATTTTATCAAATAGATCTGATATTTTAGGCAGTATTAAGCAGTCAACAACTGAACAAAAATAGGGCATTTTCTTTTAATAAATTATTATAATTGAATCTAATAATATTCAAATATAAAAATGTAAACAAATGCGATTGTGTAAATTTTATTGGTTAGGTTCTCTCGATTTTCTTCTTAAAATCTATTTTTACCGTTCACTTATCCACATTTACTCTATTGCCAAGTTTTACCTTTCGACAAAATTTTGAATTCGAGATTAAAAGTCACATAACACTCAAAAATCGGTTTGGTTGGCAATAAAAGTTATTATTATTATTATTATTAAGTTATTAAAAGGTATAATCGAGACTTAAATGCGACATTTGTCGATTGCGATATTTTTAGTCGAGATTCGAGAATTGACCTCCAGCTGCGAAATTTTTCACAGTATGACACCACTGCAGACTATGCATATTATATTAGGTTTGCTATATCGCTTTAATACTAACCCAAAATAGCATATTATACAGGGTGATTCAAAAATCTACACTCTATATGATTTTATAAGTATAATTCCGGAACGGCTGAAAATGTTAAAATTTTTAAAACTGAATATTGCCAAGCATAAAAATGCCCCAATTTACCCAACACTGTATCCAAATGGTGCCCCTTGAATTTGTAACAGCCTGTATATTTATGTGTAAAACCTTGAAACACTTGTGCAAATGAACTACAACTCCCAATAAACACACAAATTACTCACCCACTAATAAGTTATCACCACCTGGATGAATAGCCATAGTGGATATCCATTTGGAATTTGTCAATAACTTTTTAAGTTGAGTCTGTTTAAGCAAATCATATATCCTAATATGCCTCTGTGTGGCCACAAAAAGGCAGGGTTTAGTGGGATGAAATAGAATGCACTGGATCAAACCTAAAAATCATATAATAGAAGTTTCAGATCAGTTTGCAAATAAATTTAAATGAAATTATGGAAAATGTATATTAAAAATAAATTTGGATGACTCAGATACTGAAATTATATTTTTTTACGGTTGTAGAAAAAATATAGTATGCAACACATGCATAAAGCTGTCAGACCTCCCATTCGTAAAAAAGGATCACTTCATGATTTGTTACATAAGTTATTAATCTGGCTCTACTTGACCAGGGCTTGTCTTTTTCTCATCTTTGGTACAGCTCAGGAAGCACCAGAGTACCGTGGGTGCCGGGTTTTAGGATGTATAATCCATCTTTTTCCCTGTGTTCAACTTTGTCCAAGCACCGAAACAGTAGTAGTTAGACAATGCTGTTGTGTGGTTAGGAACGTTAATTTTAATACCTACGACCTAAAATTGTCTTCCCAGCTGCGGATTAAACCCCAGCCGCCTGGGTGAAAGGCAAAAGCACCAGAGTACCGTGGGTGCCGGGTTTTAAGATGTATAATCCATCTTTTTCCCTGTGTTCAACTTTGTCCAAGCACCGAAACAGTAGTAGTTAGACAATGCTGTTGTGTGGTTAGGAACGTTAATTTTAATACCTACGACCTAAAATTGTCTTCCCAGCTGCGGATTAAACCCCAGCCGCCTGGGTGAAAGGCAAAAGCACCAGAGTACCGTGGGTGCCGGGTTTTAAGATGTATAATCCATCTTTTCTCCTGTGTTCAACTTTGTCCAAGCACCGAAACAGTAGTAGTTAGGACAATGCTGTTGTGTGGTTAGGAACGTTAATTTTAATACCTACGACCTAAAATTGTCTTCCCAGCTGCGGATTTAATTCCAGCCGCCTGGGTGAAAGGCAAAAGCACCAGAGTACCGTGGGTGCCGGGTTTTAAGATGTATAATCCATCTTTTTCCCTGTGTTCAACTTTGTCCAAGCACCGAAACAGTAGTAGTTAGACAATGCTGTTGTGTGGTTAGGAACGTTAATTTTAATACCTACGACCTAAAATTGTCTTCCCAGCTGCGGATTTAATTCCAGCCGCCTGGGTGAAAGGCAAAAGCACCAGAGTACCGTGGGTGCCGGGATTTAAGATGTATAATCCATTTTTTCTCCTGTGTTCAACGTTGTCCAAGCTCCGAAACAGTAGTAGTTAGACAACGCTGTAGTGTGGTTATGAACGTTATTTTTAATACCTACGACCTGAAATTGTCTTCCCGGCTGCGGATTAAATCCCAGGCGCCTGGGTGAAAAGCAGAAACTCCAGAGTACCGTGGGTGCCGGGTTTTAAGATGTATAATCCATCTTTTTTCCTGTGTTCAACGTTGTCCAAGCACCGAAACAGTAGTAGTTAAACAATGCTGTTGTATGGTTATGAACGTTATTTTTAATACCTACGACCTAAAATTGTCTTCCCGGCTGCGGACTAAACCCCAGCCGCCTGGGTGAAAGGCAGAGACTCTGGCCAATACGCTACCGGGGAAGACAAAATATTTTTTTACAGAAAACCCCTGTTCTTTAAGTAAAAAATGAAAATTATTAACTCTTACTGTATTTAACTCACCCTTAGATTTGGTAAATGGCAACTGACTCTTTCTTTTTGATATTTGTGATATCAGTACCGATCTGCTCTGACCTTCTGGCATCACCGATCCGAAATAGTCGCCTTTGCCATGCCAAGTGACTTGAGTCACCATCTTAAAGTGTTTTAACTGTATTCTAACACCACGTTCGCGTAGTTTTTCTTCCGGTTCACACCATTGGACGGTGGTTTTTACCCTAAAAAATTGACCAATAATAATGTTCAGAACTAACTTAAATTATATACAAGGTGTTCCACAATATGTGGGCAATCTCCCAGACACATATAGAACACATGAAAATAATATGACAAGTTCCTATAATTGTTTTTCTAAAGACCCTCTTTACTGAGATGTGTCCTTAAAGGACGCCACTGAAATTCGTTTTTTTTTAAACTTTTATAGTCCTTGGTATCCATAAATTAAGTGAGGTGTAATTTTTCAAATTTTAGACCCCCTTGGTGAGATTTTCTTCTCCCCCCTATCCCTAATCTCACATGAGATTTCACCATTTTCCAAACCAAAATTGATTTTGTCACTATGTAACTAAAAAAATTGAAATTAAAGGTCCTCCTTTCAAACACTGCATCACACATTTTCGTTGGGGACGCCTGCCCCAAAATTCGTGTTTCTACTTTCACAAAAATTTCGTGATATTTTCACAGACCTCCCTTCCCCATCGTGAGATTTTCCTCAACCCCTTCTCCCCTAAATGTCTCACATAATTAATGGACGCCCCCTACAACCTTTGCTTTTATTACTTTGCTAGGGGCGGACTAAAATTTACATAATAGTGATAATTACTTTAACATTCTGTATTAATGGGGAATAAAGGTAGTATTTTTGGCTAGCCAGCACTATTGTGTAAGGGATAGTCCACCCCTGGCGAGTACTTTATAACTCTGGAATATAGAGTCAATACGTACACCTACGACAAAATGGCGATACTTTAAAATGATATGTAAGAAGACCCAGCGCCATCTTGAAATTTTCATCTGCCAATTTCACTCGAAAATATAGTATTAACTAGGGCTGGCAACCGAAACCGGTTTTTCGGTTAACCGCGGTTTTGGCCAAAACCGAAAACCGGTATTCGAAAACCGGTTTCGAATACCGGTTTTCGAATACCTGTTAACCGGTTTTCGAATACCGGTTAACCGATTATCAAAAAATCGGTTTTCGAATATCGGTTAACCGGTTTTAAAAAGCGGTTTTCAAATACCGGTTTTTGGATAATCGGTTTTCGAATACCGGTTTTTTGGATAATCGGACCAAAATCGAAAAGCGTTTCTTCGAATATCAATTAATAGGTTTTTGGTTGATTGCGGTTTATATCTTAAAAAGAAAAACCGTTCATTTTGTAGAATCGGATATTGGTTGACAGATTATACAGGGTGGTTCATTTAAACGTAGACAGGCAAATAACCAGAAAACGGCGCATTTTAGAAGAAAATGTTTCTAGTAAGAATTGTTTGAAATAAAGGGGCAAATTTAATGGTATTATTATTCAAAATTTTAATATTCTTGCGATTAAAATCGGTAATGTCAGTAGCATGACGGCAGCACTATATTTGCGGTCATCCAGAAATCCCATGTTGACAGATGTAATACAATTTTTCTTATAACAGTGCCAGCTCGCTACTTGCAGTGTGTTGAACACTAGCAGGTCAAAATTAGACAAAAAAACATTCCGGATAGGATGACTAATCGAGCTTGCTTAGTGGCACGACGTATATAACAAATATATACTAAAAATTACAACTTACTATAATAATACACTAAATTAAAATTTAAAAATTACCACTTTTCCTTTTCTGTTTTTTTATTAACCAATAAACCAAGAAAAAACACCGAAAATAGAATACCAATTTTAAATAAAGAGGAAAAAATAAATTATGTATTTATGTATGGAATTTTTACATCCCCTTTTAGAATCTTGCATTTTATTAACAGGTATGTTATATTTTTATTCTTATTTATATTTACCCAATTTCTTTTGAAGAATATTCTAGGATGAATAATGATTATAACTTAACACCACAGCTCATGGGCAAATCCGTAATCAACGCAAAAACGATTAATAGAGAATAATAACTTTCCGATTTTCTGTTAACTGTGGTTTAGAAAAGCCTTTTTCGGTTTGGAGAACCCTTTTCGGTTTTCGGTTTTAAAGACCGTTTTCGGTTTTCGGTTTTAAAACCGATTTCGGTGTATCGGTTTTGAAAACCGTTTTCGGTTTTTCGGTTTTAAAAACCGGTTAACCGGTTTTGTTTTTTTCCGGTTTTTGCCAGCCCTAGTATTAACGCACCTATTTTATTTTCCGAAATTTTAATTTGGTTAATTTATCCATCCAAAAAATCAAGGAAGGGGGAATATTTAAAAAACGTACAGTATATTTAAATAGTGACTGTATAGTGTGACTGTAACAATGTAATTTGTGAATCGTGATTGTATCGTGCGATTTTAACATACTTTATTTGCGCGTGAACACTAACAGTTCATCGGTTCTACCGCCTACTATCTGAACTCTATTATAATAATAATAATAATAATAATAAATGTATTTCTCATGAAATTATTTGACTTTTTGCTAAAAATGTTCCTACCTTTCACTGACGATCACATCACTCTGCGGCACCTCTTGTAATACCGCATCCGTTTTGCTGCTGACCATAAAGTCCCCGACTCCTGGATTTATTAAGAGAACTTCGTTGCCGGTGGCGACTAGGACTAGAGATAGAGCCGCATTGGGGCACCATTCGACGCATCTTACTATACTATCGGTCTGAATTGTTTTCAAGCAGCGACCAGTGTTGACTTCCCATATTTTAACTGAAAAAGTTTGTCTTATTATTTGAGAAATATATAGGATTTTTATTTATATTTTGAGAATAAAAAATAAACAAATAAACATCAAAAACGCAAGAAAAATAAAGAGGAAAACTTTTTTTAATTGGACACCCTGTATATTATATTGCCATTAAAAAGGTATTTTAAAAAGTTTTACAAAAATCCCACATTTGCTATAATATATCTGGCTTTAATAGTTTCAGAAATATAGTCATGTAAATCTGCAGCGGGACTCCGTGTACTGTAGTATTCTACAAATCAACCTTATTCTACCTCACTCGTACTGTTCAAGAAAACACGCTTAAAGTCAATCAAATTGGTCGCCTATAAGCGAGGTCTCCGAACGTGTCGAATTCTACCAAAATTTTAAAAAGTCGTATATAACCCTAAAATAAATTCGTTAGTTTGCTATGATTTATATATTTATTTGGTTGTTTTTGTGTTTTTACAATGCAAAGATTTATTTTATTGCTTTTTACAATGATAGAAAAATATAATTTTAGTTATAGCCATGTGTTTACTGTCCAACCAATGTGACCTTGACTTTTGCAAATATTCACAATTGTATAAAGCTAATTTGTTATTGAATCTTTTAGTTTAAATAAATTGGTCACATATTTTTGCTTTACTGATTTAAATTATTCAAAGTGAGGAACATTGACAGCTATTTATTTGAAAAAAGGTAAAGTTAATCTTCAGAAAAATGTAATCTCATAAAAGGAGGAAGTATCCGATAGAAATATTAACTGCTAATGCCATAGGGCCAAAGGGCCAAATTGACTCCAAGAGTAAAAGAATAAAATTTAATAAAAATCGATTAAAAACCCAACTCTTTTTTGTTCCGAGTTAAAAACAATTATTAAAAACTCAATTGCTCAATAATAATATTCCGTTAATCTAATTCGTAATAGCTGTATGTGCGTCCTTTTTCATCATGCACAGCTAAACAAAGAAGTATTAGTACACATATATAGACATTTTACGAACATATCCGATGTTTAGTCTATTGTGACACAGAGTACCAAGAAGTGCAATTATCGACTTCTCGAGTAGAAATCTACGATAGAAAGCGAGGTGTAGAATTCAATAGAGCACAGAGTCCCGCTGCTGGATATAATTTCCATTACACCTACAGTCTCACCTTAGTGCCGGTATGTAGGTAGGTATAAGGGAAATTATATCTACCATTTTTAGGTTTAAGTCGAAAAACTGTTTGTCGCGAAAATAGATCTCTTAAGATTATTATATGGAATGGTTCACAATTATCGTTACTATAAACAATTGACACCACATTCACTTTTCACTGCACTTCATACTTGACGAAAACATGTAAATGTATTATTGTATAGCAGCTGTCCAGGCGGTGTAGCAAACCTTCGTTTATTCCTCTTACTTCTACACGAATTTTGACTTTGAGTTCCTTGATTGTACCTGGACGACTCGCAAATACTTTGGCTTTTAAATATCCCCACAGGAAAAAATGTGGTGCCGTTAATAAAACACTTTTTATCTAATAAGGAAAAATGTGTTGAAGTTGATGGAGGTCATTTAAAAGACGTGATTTTTAAAAGTTAGAATTAAATTAGCCAAATATTTATAACCTATCATAAATCCCAAAGAGTTAGCTGTAATTTAGTATAATAGAAAGTTTGTTTAGTAAACTAAAAAAAAAAAAATCAAATATTAAATTGGGTAGCCTATTATGGGGAAACCTGTAGAATTTAAAATATAAAAACAATACACGGAGTTCCACTTAAAATATCAAAGTTGTCGCCACCCAAAGAAAAATACTAAGTGGCCACTTTTGGTGTAGTACAGTAAAACCTAACTAACTTGTGCAGTCATCTGATCCACTCAACAAGTACTGTCCACTCTTGTCAGTACTTATTGTTCTGACCATATCCGTATGTCCCTTATATTCTATGGACAATGTTGTAGGGAAAGGCTGTAAGTCTCTGGGACTAGGAAGTTTCGGAACCAGCGATTCGGGTTCAATGTTTAGTTTCATTTTTATGGCCCTTGGACACAGATACAAGTCGAGGCATCGTAGAAAACGTTCTTTGATGAATCTAAAAATAAAAACATATACAGGGTCTAAAAAAGTAATAAAGATATGGAAATTACTTCTTGATAAAAAAGTGCATGTTTTTTTTTATCCTTTCTACATATAATACTAATGCCCATACCTTGGATAAGCTGGAACTTTCCTCAAAGCATCATACTTTTCTGGTACAAAATGCAACTTTCGTTTCCATGGAGCATTTTTCAGTTTATTCCACTCCTTCATTTCCTTGGCGTCAAATAGATATTCAGGGGTGGGTTGTAAGACTCTGCATGACCTGCATACAAAAATACATAAATATGTTTATTTTACGTAGAACATACTGTTTTACTTTCCTAAGCACCCTGTATATAAAAATGTAAATATTTTCATAACCCTTTTTTTTATTAGTTACAGTAAAGTTTGATAAATGTTACTAAATCTTATCTACAGCCCGCATAAAGTAACTATATCTACTGGTTTCTAAAAATTCAGTTTATGTATGCAATAATATTTAGGGACTTTTATTTCGTGATGTTGGGAAAATCGTCATTATTGAAGCCCCTAAGCACAAAACATAGAACCCAAACAAGTTAAAAGAGTCTGCCATTTTGGAAATATCGTCGTTATAATGTTGCCAATAGTTTATTTGTCACTAGCCAAAAAATAAAGTCACTAAATAATACTACATACATGTTTTTCTGTTTTAATTTAAAGAGTTAAATAGAAAGTGGCTATTCTAGTGATTTTACCTGGTAACAATCTCTTTGGTGCAGGTATATGCTTATGAATTCTCCTCATATCTTCAGCAGAATCGTCCGTACTCCACAACATGTAAAATTGCGGCTCTTTTTTCGCTCTTAATTTAGCTTGTTCTTCTCGAGTTTTAATCCAGCCCATTTTTAACGCATGCACAAGTTTAGACACTTTTTTCGCCTCATTTTTACTTGGCAAGAAGGAACGTTTGTGTTCAGGGAACTTTCGAATAGGCATTTGTTCAACTTGACTTGTAAACCTTAAAAAAAGAAACCAGATAACAAAATAACGCAAATAAAGACTTAGAGACATACCATTCAATCCAAGGAGCATACTCGTCAAAACTAACATCTGGTATCTTCTGAGCTCTGATTCTTTTGATTAGATTTATGTCTTCGTCGCTAAGTACAACATTTTGTCCAGTTTGCGGGTCTTTGACAGTTCGCCAAAAGTCCGGATCTTCCATTCTTTTTAAGAATTCATCTAAGTGATCCCCAGTTTCAGGTTTGATGAGTTGATTTCCATCCCAGTCATAGCCCATATGTTTATATTCATCATACCTTTAAATACAACAAAAAAATTAGTAAAGGTGAAAGAGACATGTTTTTCAAACCAGGAAGGAGGTAGTTATAATTGTGGATGGTGAGCTAATAAATAAATGAATAAATAATCATATTATTCCATGGATCTAGGCATCTTTTATTATTAAATATTGTCTTAATTAGAAAAAGGAAATTTTTAAGTCTTATGATGCTAAAAATGAGGAAATGGTAATAGTAACAGTGTTATTTTATTAGAAGAGCACATGAGACAACAAAATTGCATAAAATGACTACAATTACTCCACAGAACTAGCCTTCTTTAATAATGGGTTATTGTCTTAGTTAAAAAAAAAAGGAATTTTGGTAGGGCTGATGTTTTTAAAAATGAAGAAATGGTGATGGTAACAGTATGGCTTAAAAAGCAAGCATGAAAGTTATACCTAAAGGCTTAAGAACCTTGGCCACATTATGTACTATTATAGACTCAGATTTTTTCACAGATCTAGCCTTCTTTAATTATTAGTTATTGGTTTAGTTAAAAAGGGAATTTTTGTAGGGCTTATGTTTCTAAAAATGAGGAAATGTAGATGGTAACAGTGCAGCTTAAAGAGCAAGCATGAAAGTTATACCTAAAGGCTTAAGAACCTTGGCCACATTATGTACTATTATAGACTCAAATTTTTTCACAGATCTAGCCTTCTTTAATTATTAGTTATTGGTTTAGTTAAAAAGGGAATTTTTGTAGGGCTTATGTTTCTAAAAATGAGGAAATGTAGATGGTAACAGTGCAGCTTAAAGAGCAAGCATGAAAGTTATACCCAAAGACAAAAAACCTTAAGCAATATTATACTAGGGGTGTTAATTTATTAGGAGAGCATGTGAGACAATAAAACTGCATTAATACACTCCAATTATTCCACAGATCTAACCTTCTTTAATTATTGGTTATTGTCTTAATTTAAAAAAGGGAACTTTTGTTAGGGCTTATGTTTCCAAAAATGAGGAAATGGTGATGGTAACAGTATGGCTTAAAGAGCAAGCATCAAAGTTATACCTAAAGGCTTAAGAACCTTGGTCACATTATGTACTATTATAGACTCAATTTTTTCACAGATCTAGCCTTCTTTAATTATTAGTTATTGTTTTAGTTAAAAAAGGAATTTTTGTAGGGCTTATGTTTCTAAAAATGAGGAAATGGAAATGGTAACAGTGTAGCTTAAAAAGCAAGCATCAAAGTTATACCCAAAGACAAAAAACCTTAAGCAATATTATACTAGGTGTGTTAATTTATTAGGAGAGCATGTGAGACAATAAAATTGCATTAATACACTCCAATTATTCCACAGATCTAACCTTCTTTAATTATTGGTTATTGTCTTAATTAAAAAAAAAAGGAATTTTTGTAGGGCTTATGTTTCTAAAAATGAGGAAATGGAGATGGTAACGGAGTAAGACAATAAAATTGCATTAAATGACTCCAGTCATTCCACATATTTAGCCAGCCTTCTTTAATTATGGTGGAGATAGAAACAGTGTAATTCAAAGAGCAAGCACCAAAGTTTTACCTATATTTTTAAGAACCCTGAGCAATATTGTATGAGGTGAGTGAATTTAATAGGAGAGCATGTGAGACAATCAAATTGCATTAAACAACTCATTATCCCACAGATCTGGCCTTGTTTGATTATTGGTTATTGTCCCTTAAAAAGTTTATTTATATTTCCAAGCATATTTCTTAAAACACAGTGCAAATGAGGACACTAGTTTGGGAAAATATAAACTTACCAATTTTTTGGTATGTTGCCCACAGTATTTCTAATATCCTCTTCATCACTTGTATCATGGTCCTCATATTCGTCAATTATCCTACTTGTCAAACTACTACTTTTATTATCATTATTTAATTTACTACTTTTACTTGTGCTTTCACTGTTCTTGGCAATTTTTTTGCCTTTGGCTCTTCTTTCTCTTTTGTTATTATCTTCAATATCTTGCTTATTTGGTGGCTTGTCTTGTCCTTTATTTTCTTTTGGAGAAGTGGGTTTGCTAATGGATTTTTTGTTTTGACTGGTTTCACTGGCTTTGATTTCTTCACTATCACTCTGGTCACTTTTCCCGTCATTTTCGGAGTCATCACTTGATTTGTCTTCATCTTCTCCACTTTCGTCTATAAAGGGAGATAAATATTTATAATTCAGAGAATTTTATTAACGGGACACTATAACAAAACAATATTTAAATAAAAACGTACCTTCTTCTGAATCGTCACCTGATACATTATCATAATCTTCTTCACTTTGTTCTTCAGAAGATTCGTTATCCTCATCGTCACTGTCTTCTATTTCAGCGTTTTCCTGGTCGCTATCTTCAATATCAGCGTCAGAGTCTGAACTATCGTCTTCCTGTACTTCGTCTAAAAATCCTTTACAAAAACATTAACTATTTTATCTTAATTCAACCCAAAAATAATTTTAAAATCGCTAACACAACAAACATTCATACCTCTTCTTCTGATTCCTGGCTACTTGAAATTTCTTGAGATTTTTCTGAATTAACCTCACTCTCTGCTACTTTTCGTTTCAAAGGTTTCTGCAACTTGCCCATATTTTGAATATTTTTTTAACAAAAAAAATTTTTTGTTGAAATTTTTGATGTACACGTGAGAGAGGTCACTAAAAAGTGAGGTTATAGAACATTTGAACTATCGGCCACAAAACCATGAACCATCTGAACTACGTGTTTTACTTACTGTTGCATAGTCGTTTTTTGCCAATAAAAAAAAGAAACAGCTTTGTCAACAAGTCAACATAACCCCTTTTAGCACGTGTCATTAATGACAGTTGTTTGTTATTGTATACTCAAAGTATTTTTTTAATTTTAAAAGAAAATGGGGAAACTAAACGTAGCTTTAATGAGATATTTAACTCCCGAAGATTTTAGAGTACTAACCGCCATAGAAATGGGAATGAAAAACCACGAATTAGTCCCAGGACCGATGGCAGCCTCCATCGCTAACTTGCAGCACGGAGGAGTTCATAAATTATTAAGAGAACTCTGCAAACAGCGACTTTTAAGCTACGAAAGAGGCAAAAGATATGACGGGTATCGTCTAACTAACATGGGGTATGACTACTTAGCCTTACATTCGTTGACAAAGCGAAACATTGTTTCCTCATTTGGAAACCAGATTGGTGTGGGTAAAGAGAGTAACATCTACATTGTAGCAGACCCAGAAGGACAAGAAATATGTCTAAAATTACATAGACTTGGTAGAGTTTGTTTTAGAAAAGTTACAGAAAAAAGAGATTATCATAAACATAGGTAAGTGTATCAGAATCAAGCAGAGAAAGAAGTATTGCTTACAGATTTTTTATTTTTTTAGAAAATCTGCATCTTGGCTCTATCTTTCCCGCATATCTGCTACTAAAGAATTTGCTTATATGAAAGCACTGTATGATAGAAAGTTTCCTGTGCCAAAACCAATTGATTTCAACCGACATTGTGTTGTAATGGACTTAGTAAAAGGTATGTATTATTTCTGAATTTTACTATTTACATTGAAACTTTGATTAACTCACTCCGTTATTAGGTACCCTTCTAAATCATGTATCAGAAGTAAAAGATGTTGAAGCCCTGTATGATGATTTAATGAACTTAATTGTTCGATTTGCTGATTCTGGTGTAATTCATGGTGATTTTAATGAGTTTAATATTATTTTAAATGAAGATGAAAAACCTGTGATCATAGATTTCCCACAGATGATGTCTACAGAACATCCTAATGCCGAAATGTATTTTGACAGAGATGTAAATTGTGTTAGGGAATTCTTTAAAAAAGGTTAGTAGGAAGAGATTACTATTCATCATTTAAAAGAGAAATGTAACTGGCAATAATGAAGGTACAGAATATGAATAAAATTACTATGAGATTGATTCAAGGAAGTTAAATAAATATTTCAAAAAGGATTTAACCTAGCTTTATGATGTTATACACTATATTGTTCTAAAATTTCCTTCAGATTCTGAAAATAATTTAAAACAAAAAATGTTTTTTCATTTAAAATCTCAAGAAAACTGGTTGTTTCTTGTTTACAACTTTATTATTGGATGTTTCAATGGTTTTTTTGATATAGATACTCTTTATCTGTTTCATTCCATTCAATAACCCTGTATATTATGAGACCAACATATCTAGTAGTAGTAAGAATAAATTGAAATCCACGTTTTTTCCAATTGTAGATTTAATTATGAAAGTGAAACATACCCCAAATTTTCTGATATAGAAAGGATGGATACATTGGATGCCCAAGTTTTATGTACTGGCTTCACTAAACAGATGGCAAAAGATATAAATTTAGAGTTAGGATTAGAAGAAGAAAGTGATGAGGAAGAAAAAACTCAGGTTAGTTTTATTTTAATTTTATTTATGTATTTCTTTCCTAAACTCCCTTATTATTATTTTAGGTAGCGACATAGAAGAAGAGTTTCACGACACATCTGAAAAACCAGAAAGTCCTTTAGAAAATTTAGGCAAAGAAGAACAAGAACAACAAAATGAAAATAATGAATGTAACAATTTTGAAACTGCTATAAACCCGTTTAATATTTCAGAATATGCAACAATTGATACAATTAATGCAGAACTAAAAAATAATAGAGAAATTAGAAGGGATAGTTCAGATGATCAAGAAAAATATAGTAATTCAGGTTCAGAACAATCCTCTGAGAATTTTGAATCAAGAAGTGTAAGGTCAACAGCAACAACTATTCATCCAGATGAAATCAAAAGGAGGATTAAAATGCAAAAAGCCGCTAGAGATAGAAAGGATCAAAGGAAGAAGTGTGTGGCAAAGGGTGAGGCTAATGCTGTCACAAGAGTAAGGAGGGAGAACAGAGATACAGTGAAGCAAAGTAAGGGTATTTGGGGATATGAGTGAAGTTGATGGATTTAAAGTTTATATATATTTTGTTTATTTATAAGAAAATAAAGGCTTAAAAGTTAATGGTTGTATTTTGTTAAAAATGGTTGTGATAAGTGAAATACCGATTTAAAAAGGTAGTAATAATTTGAGGAGGTGTAATTTGAAAACTTTTCATTTTGCATATAGGAAATAAGTTTTGATATTGCATTGAATCATTAGATTAGATTAGATTAGATTGGGAGGTGGATTGCATATCCTCTAGCACTGCAACCTGCTCAGGTTTATTGTGTGTCCTCCGTCCATAGGTTAGAGCACGCTATCCAAGCCGGTCTGTTTAATCAGACTCCACAAGCTTGAAACTGGCCCCTTGGTATATTTTGCCGCTTTAGGTTTTTCTTCACCCAGCCTTGCAAACCGCAGACGACAAAGGGCTTCGCAGTAGCACCATACGTGTTCTGCGGTTTCTTCCTCCTCCTGGCAGAACCTACATAGGTTTTCTTCTGCCAGGCCCATAGTTTCCAGGTGTTTATTCAGTCTGCAATGACCTGTCAGTTGACCCACTATTATTCTTACTGCCTTCCGGTTATAATTCAGAAGGTCTTTTGTAAATTCTGGCGAGTAAGCCTTGATGAACACTTTCGCCTGACGCTGTCCTGGTGTTCTCATCCACCAGTCTTGTGATTCCCTCATAATCCATGATCTAATGGATGACCTTACCTGGCATGATGGAATACCACAGTAGGGCTGGGGACCTACCATTGTCCTGCCAGCCCCCTCCTTTGCCAATTTATCAGCTTCTTCATTGCCTTCGTGGCCTTCGTGTCCTGGTACCCAGGCAATGGTTAGTTTGTTGGACGCACCCACCTCTTCCAGGGCAATTACGCAGTCCCGCACCAGCTTGGAGCTGATTTTGCATGAACTGAGTGCCCTGATGGCTGCCTGGCTGTCCGAATAGATTACTATGGTTTTATCCTCATAGCTCCTTCTGATGATTTCCCTAGCACATTGTTCTATGGCTACAATTTCGGCCTGGAACACAGTAGGGTATTGTCCGAGACCCAAGTTTATTTTCGTCCTTGGTTTGTCCCCATATATACCTGCTCCAACTCCTTGGTCTGTTTTGGAGCCGTCTGTATACCAGATTAGGTCGGCTTTAATGGGAGGCCCTGCCACCCAGTCCTTTCTGTCTGGTATTAAAGATTGAAAACCTTTGTTTAGCCAGTAGCTTGGTACCATTTTGTCTGAAGGCATCTCACACACTGAGTTGACTTCTTGGTCCTCCTTGAATCTCCATTGTATGGCCCTTTCCTGTCTTATGATAGGACTCTGGCCTTGTTTGAGACGGTATTGTACCGCTTTCACTTCACCCTGTATGTAGATGTGAAGTGGCGGTAGATTGAGCAGCACTTCCAGTGCTGCAGTAGGGGTTGATTTCATGGCCCCCGTAATACATAGACAAGCGAGTCTCTGTATACTTTGTAATTGCCTTATTGCCGTCTTTTGTAGCGTCTTTGCACCCCAGGCAATTGACCCGTAGGTTATCATTGGTCTGACGACCATTTTGTATAACCAAAGGTTCATCCGGTTCATCTTCGGACTGAGTCCCCAATTCTTTCCGCAAAGTCTTCGGCATCTACCCAGGGTAGTTCTTGCCTTCTCGAATCATCTTAAGTAGTTTAAATAAACAAATTTAACCTTCAAGCTTACCCTGTCTAGAGGCAGCGTTGTCACTTGGACATGACACCAGCATGTGTAAACCTGGTTGTTCATTCCCATTAGCATAAAGTAACATACCTACGGATAAGAGAAACCATGGCATGTTAAAATTTTCGTACCGCTTTTGCGGCAGGCTCAGCGCTGCCTGGCGGCAGGCTTGTCATTGTTGCCATTTTACACTTTAAATGCGTCGGTCGAAGCCTCGCCTCGTGTAACATCAGCGGTGGGAAGACACGTAAGCTGACAAAAATTACTAACTGGCGGTATTTCAACGAAAAACGAATAAAATTATATTGGGAATTTTCGCATGACCTGTCCTTAAATCGGCTATTCCATGATAACTCTTATAATTTCCTTACTCTATGCCATTAGCCTTTTTTTGCTAACGGGTAAAAAAATAATTTCGTCTAGAGAAAAAAAGATTTATTTTCTTCTTTTTTATTTAAACCGTCGATATTCCTGCTTACTCGCCCAAAAAGGCTTATTTTCTCTAAGAAATTAGGTTGGTACTAATTTCCAACTAGACCACACCTACGCTTGACCAATCAAATTGCGGAATTTTGTATTATCAAAACATGGCAGTTGTTTAGTTGTGTGTGTCATCCGGTACAGTGAAATCTTCAAGTTTTTTACTTCTTTTTTGAATTATTTGATTACTTGTTTGACTCTTTGGTGTTGTTTTAGGCTTTCTTTTTAAAAATGTCTAGTGAATCAGTTAAAAACGTAAGTATTCTCTAAGAATTTGTTACTTTAAAATCAGTCTATTTTTTTGTTTAGTTTTGGAAAGAATTCATGAACAATCTTTGTTTAAAAATGTTATTACTTGGTTTTTCACTAAAAGAAGTTATTGTAATGTTTAATAAAGAAACAGTATAATTTTATTGATCTTCTAATTTACAACCGACAGAAATTCAATCAAGTTCACTTAATACTTAAGTTTTGTGTAATTATGAGAATGGGTTCTAAGAACTTAACAAATATTGTCGGATCTATACATAAAAATAAAGGAGAATTGGAATAAGAATAACCAATTAGAAGTTCGTAATAAAGGTCAGGAATTAAATGTATAACTTTTGATTGTTTACCACTATTTCATTTCTATAATATTTGTTTCTCCTATTGTTCCATTTGTCAATTCTTCTACTAGCGCAAGAGCAATATTATGTAGCCCCAGTACCATTAGTAATAGTAATCCCCAAAAGGGTCTTAAACCCCCTAGTAATACATCAGATAATTCTTTGGATAATTATGTATGTTTAATTTTTATGTTCTTAAATTAGGGCCCTTCTTATGAGACATTTGAGGAGTGTTTATTCAAAAGGGGCATGTCCAATTACAATTAAGTATGGTAATTATTTACAAACTGGACACATCACCAATTTTAATAAAATTTGGTATATGGAGATTTTTGGGGCACTGATCACAAATATAAAAAAAAATTTTAGAAACGTTTTGTTTCCTATATATCCATCATCTTTTTGCACACATTTCTTGATTTAAAGCTAAATTGGCTCACAACATTTTTATTTTTAAAACTGCTTAAGCTGCATAAAAAAATCTGTATCTAAAAGGTTTTGGGTTTGTTGATTTGAACAGTGTTTTCGGCGCTGTAGCCAGATTTCCCAATTTTATTTTAGACATAATTTTATATTTTTTTAATTGAAATCTCACGTTTTTTTCCCTTTTTTTGTATGTTTCCAAATTTTTAAAATTTTATGTCCATCAGTGGCTGAAATATAACATCACAATTTTTGCAAAAAGTTCATTCTTAAATATCTCTAAAATTGCTAGAGCTGCTTTTCAAAATTTCGGTATTTGGGAGGTTTTCGGCTTTGCATGATTGAACAGTGGTATCGGTAATCTTGCCAGTTGTTCCAGATTTTCGCTATATGTACTCTTTTGGTTATCAAAAATAAATGCCTTATTGCAGTGAACTTAACGTGTCAAATTTAGTAGTATTTCAAATTTTCCAAATTTCATTTCTTCAACTTGCCAAAATACAGCAACACCACATTTTGATTAATTGAGATAAAAATTTGAAAATTTAAAAACTTACTCAACTCTCCCAATTTATTGTTTAAAAAAATTGGAAATTTTACTTAAAAAGAAAAAAACCTGTATAGCATAAAGTGACCAAATTTTCAGTAATAAAAAGCTGGACAAATGGGAAAAAATGAAATAAAATGATTTTTTTCCCTAATTTTTTTGAACAGTAAAAAAGGGCCTTACCCTTAAAATGTCTCAATGGAAAACAATAAATAAAATAAATCGGTCAACTCTTTTTATTTCCCAAATTTGTTAAAGTGCAAAAAGGTCCCTCCTCCGCGAAAAACCCTGTTTTCTTTTACCCCACCAAAAATCGGGACATTTTCAAAAATCGGCGGGATGCGGGACAATCCTCCAAAAACCAGACTGTCCCTCCATTATCGGGGCGTGTGGTCACCTTACTATAGCACAAAACTGATAAATCTGGCAACAGTGCTGATATTACTATTTCACATGCCTGAAAACACCCACATACCAATTTTTTTAAATGCAACATTAGCGGTTTTAAAGATATTTAAGACTTGCAGTTCTTTTTACTGTATATTGAACACTGATGCTATCTCTTTTTTCTTTGTTTGGAAAATCTAATCTATGGAAAGTAAGGCAAATTGGCCCGCCCCTTTATGCTATGAATAACGCTGCTAAAGTTCATTAAAAAAGTGCAAGTTTATGTCATAACTCTAAAAAGACTACTGTAAAACAATTTTTGGAAAAACAGTTTTTTTTTTAATAATTATCTAGTAAGTCGTGATATTTTTAGGAAAAACCAATTGTAAGCATTAAAACCTATAATTCGTTTCCCATTTACCCACCTCTGTAGCTGCAGCAAGATCTGTGAAACTACCAACGGAAAATCAACGAAGATTAAAAAAAAAAAACGCTAGAATTATTTGCTTTTAGGTTGCTTTTTAGTTGCCAAATAAACGATTTTGTTCCAACTTTCCATTACGTTAGCATGGATATACACTAAAAAGGTGTAATACATTGAATACAGGTGAGTCAATTTGTTCCTAATTTTTACTACAGAAAAAAATTAGAAATATAGATTTTTCCAGGTAAAATTCCATCTAAAAATTTGTTGCTGCTCACGAAATTGTTTGACACAGTGTAAAGAGTCAGCAACAAAATAGAAGCCGGATGTCGGGGAAGATTGGAGATCGGTTAACTTACAAATCCGCCACGCCAGCTTTACACCCGATTTTTCCATTTTTACCCTTAATTAAACGATTTTGTGAGCAGCAACAAAGTTTTAGTTTGAATTTTAGCTGGAAAAATCGGGTGTAAAGCCAGCATAGACAGTATTAATTTTGTCAAAAATTAAAAAAAAACAATTCTAAATTTTTTCTATAGCAACAAATCTGCTTACCTTTATTCAATGTATTACACCTTTTTAGCGTATATCCATGCTAACTTAATGAAAAGCTGGATGTGTTATCGATTTCTCAAGATCGGTGTGAGCACCAAAATCGTTTATTTGGCAACTAAAAGCATCAATTGTTGGCGTTTTTTAATTCAATTTTTACCGATTTTCCATTGCCAGTTTTACAAACTTGACGCAGTAGTTTCTAAAATCCGTCTACTAAATATTGAAAAAAACACTTATCCTGTCAAATTGGTTTAAAAATAGATTGCATTAGATAGCCTCGCATTTTCTTTCAGTTTTCAAGTCTCGAAACTCCCGGCTATGTAGGTTTCGCCAATCTACCCAACCAAGTGCACCGAAAATCCGTTAAAAAAGGATTCGAATTTACCCTGATGGTGGTCGGCGAAAGTGGACTGGGCAAATCCACTTTGGTAAACGCCTTGTTCTTGGCAGATTTGTACCCGGAAAGGGTAGTACCGGACGCAGTAGGTAAGTTATTTATTAGTGGTTGGTGAAAATTCAATTCAAATTCAAATTCAAATGATATTCTAACTTTAATTTCTTACTGAATAGTATCATAAAACCAAACCACAATGTAAATTCATTCCATTTTAATGCTTTGGTTACATGTATTCGCGGTTAGTTCTTGGAAAACTTAATAAATGACAAAATATTTGAAAAAATGCAAACAGATCGAATTAATCTTGGTGACGTTTGAGTCAATATATCTTATTTATAATTTTTAATTTTGCCAAACAAACTAAACATACCGCATTCTCCTAATGTCGTATGCCCGTCCATAAGGTAAGTTGGCCATTGACCCACCTACATAATGCATTTTTTAAACCCAAAACCGATAACCTTTCTTAACACATAATCGAGCTAATTCAATCGGCCGCATTTTAAATTGACCTTATGGGTTTATATAGCAATGCCAGATGTATTAAAACCAAACAAAGAGGTAAATATACGCGCGACAGAGAGTTGGAAGAAGAAATGTAAATTATATTAGAAAAACGTCCACGGCCGACCAGTTGTCTTGTTTTTTTAGTCGGTCGCGGTGATTAGCGGAGGGCATTTATGAAAATTCGCTTATTCTGCTCGGTAAAAAATAGGACAGTAAAATAAGTGTATAAGTCAAAGTAGAACTAATTGTGTGTTGGCAAATATACACGTAAAGACTATACTTCGGAAGTTCTTACCAAATGGGAAACTTTTTAATTATCAACTTTATAAAAAAAAATGTCTCTTCATAAAAAGTCTTGCTTGATAAGAAAATACATTTCCACAAAAATATTTGAAGGTTGGATGTACAGGGTGGCTTAAAAATGACTTGTTTTCAAATTAAGATAAAGGTTATTTTCTAACTACGGTATCAAACTTTAAAGGGTGATTTTTATGTTATTTTATGCAGAAAAGTTTTTATAAACATATGTTCGGAGTTGCTTCGTTTCTAAGATACAGGGCGTAAATAATTTTTTTAAAAGTCTGTTTTTTTAATATCTTAAATACGAACCAGCTACGAAAAAATGTACTATACTAAAAGTTATATTTTAAGTTGCTTTATAGGAAAAAATCTAAAACTACATAAAAAGCCAGTGGCGTACAGTGGCACAACATCCAATATCATTGAGAGAAAAATGTACGCCACCGGCTTTTTATGTATTTTTATATTTTTTTAGCTATGGAGCAACTAAAAATAAAACTTTTAGTGTAATACTTGTTTTTGTATCTGGTTTCGTATTTTGGATATAAAATACTTTTAAAAAATAATTAACGCCTTGTATCTCAGAAACGAAGCAACTCCGGACATATGTTTATAGGAACTTTTCTTCATAAAATGACATAACAAATCACCCTTTAAAGTTTTGTGCCGTAGTTAGGAAATACCCTGTATATTAATTTCGTAAAAAGTCTTTTTAATACGCTTTTATTAACTTGGGTTTTAACTATCTATCTATCTATCTATGTAACGGAATCGTTGAGCCTAATTTTTACCAATTTCCAGCTATTCAATTTCTTTGAAACTTTGCACACGTATCAAGGACCGATGACAATGCAATAATTTAAAAACAGTATCCCGTTAAGTTCCAGCATTTTCCAGGAAAACCGGAAAAGTGAAAAATCGTACGTTCTGGCGGAGGCGCCAGATTAGACAAGGGTTGGAGACCGGGATAAGGTTGCAACACCTTAGTTAAACAAACAAAATGGCGAAGGAATTTTTTAGTGAATAAACTGGAGCATTTATTTTTAAAAAACTAATTGATATAGCGAACTAAAAAATGAAAAATAAATAATAGTTTAAAAAAACTAAAAAAACACGCTTTTATATGCAACCGAACTAAAAATTAGAAAATAATTTTTCATTACAAAAGTTTGTCACTTCAGAATAAAAGCGTGGGGTGCTTAATATATTAAATGTTATAATTATTCTATTTGCAAATATCTATGAGGGAAAAGTTATGAAAAAATAGTAAAATGCACCCCACGCTTTTACTCTGAAGTGACAAACTTTTGTAATGAAAAATTATTTTCTAATTCTTAGTTCGGTTGCATATAAAAGCGTGTTTTTAGTTTTTAAACTATTATTTATTTAAAGCTCTTTTTAAGTACATCTAACATACAATTAATTTTGTGGAAATGTATTTTCTCATCAAGCAGGACTTTTTATGAAGAGGCAAATTTTTTCATAAAGTTAATAATTAAAAAGCTTACCATTTGGTAAGAACTTCTGAAGACATATGCATAAGAGTATATGCATAAACTTTTTATGTTTTTGAATTTGTGTGTTGTGTCCTTGTGTCACCTTTTATTTCAATAAATGTTCTTTATAAAAAAAAGGAATTTATCTTTTTTAGACATGTATGATTTTGTGTGAATTTGGTTTATTCATATTTTGTATTCCTGACCCTTTTATATCCTAGGAACCGCTCAGTCTGTATAAAACTAAAAATACATTAAATTAAATGAGTTTCATTTATAAACACATTTCTTAGTTATCTATTAAAGAATTTATAGCTTCAGCGTGCCTATGTTTACATTGCCAGATTAAGATTTAAGAGAATAAAGCAATTAAAATCTGTTTATGTTCAAAAGATAAACAGGGTCTTTATTTAACCATTTCCCTCTGTGTATTACTTGCCGAAGTTATTAAAAACCGATGTAGGTGTTACGGGCTCGATTGTGAAGAAACTAAAAATGGCGTAGTTAAAATTTTAATAAAATTGTTTATCTAAAGATACGAGGGAAATTGAAAAATTGACGTTTTTATTTTACCCTATATATCCTTTAATACAAGAAATAGCAAAAAACCACAAAGACAATTTTTGTAGAACTTTTTACGTAGAATCTATAGAAAGTATTCGATTTTTATACAGGGTTGCGTTAAAAGTTATGATGTCAACTTAATGAACATCAAGTTAACATCGTAACTTTTAACCCAACCCTGTATGAAAACTCAATATTACTTTCTGTAGATCCAAAAGTTTAACAAAAATTGTCTTTATGGTTTTTGCTATTTCTTATATTAAAGAATATATAGGGTAAAATCAAAACGACAATTTTCAACTTCCCTCGTATCTCTTGGCTAAATAATTTTATTAAAATTCTTACTACGCCGTTTTTAGTTTCTCCAAATCGAGCCCATAACACCTAAATCGGTTTTTAATAACTCCAGTAATAACTGAGCATAAAAACGCCCAATTTTGCCCACCCTGTACTTTATTTTCAGTGGGATTTCTACAGGATGTTCTTTTCTTTTAGAATAAAAATATTGAAACATTTTAATGTTTTTTTATTTTACCTTTATTGTGTTTTTAAAAGACATAACTAAGGTCATAATTTGTACCAGTGGCGGAGCTAGGCGCAGGCAGAAGTGGGCCCTCGCACTTAAAGGGAAGTAATTGAGATAGCCCATAAAAACGCCCAATTTTGCCCACCCTGTACTTTATTTTCAGTGGAATTTCTACAGGATGTTCTTTTCTTTTAGAATAAAAATATTGAATCATTTTAATGTTTTTTTTATTTTACCTTTATTGTGTTTTTAAAAGACATAACTAAGGTCATAATTTGTACCAGTGGCGGAGCTAGGCGCAGGCGAAGTGGGCCCTCGCACTTAAAGGGAAGTAATTGAGATAGCCCATAAAAACGCCCAATTTTGCCCACCCTGTACTTTATTTTCAGTGGGATTTCTACAGGATGTTCTTTTCTTTTAGAATAAAAAATATTGAAACATTTTAATGTTTTTTTTTATTTTACCTTTATTGTGTTTTTAAAAGACATAACTAAGGTCATAATTTGTACCAGTGGCGGAGCTAGGCGCAGGCGAAGTGGGCCCTCGCACTTAAAGGGAAGTAATTGAGATAGCCCATAAAAACGCCCAATTTTGCCCACCCTGTACTTTATTTTCAGTGGAATTTCTACAGGATGTTCTTTTCTTTTAGAATAAAAATATTGAATCATTTTAATGTTTTTTTTTATTTTACCTTTATTGTGTTTTTAAAAGACATAACTAAGGTCATAATTTGTACCAGTGGCGGAGCTAGGCGCAGGCGAAGTGGGCCCTGCACTTAAAGGGAAGTAATTGAGATAGCCCATAAAAACGCCCAATTTTGCCCACCCTGTACTTTATTTTCAGTGGGATTTCTACAGGATGTTCTTTTCTTTTAGAATAAAAAATATTGAAACATTTTAATGTTTTTTTTATTTTACCTTTATTGTGTTTTTAAAAGACATAACTAAGGTCATAATTTGTACCAGTGGCGGAGCTAGGCGCAGGCGAAGTGGGCCCTCGCACTTAAAGGGAAGTAATTGAGATAGCCCATAAAAACGCCCAATTTTGCCCACCCTGTACTTTATTTTCAGTGGGATTTCTACAGGATGTTCTTTTCTTTTAGAATAAAAATATTGAATCATTTTAATGTTTTTTTTTATTTTACCTTTATTGTGTTTTTAAAAGACATAACTAAGGTCATAATTTGTACCAGTGGCGGAGCTAGGCGCAGGCGAAGTGGGCCCTCGCACTTAAAGGGAAGTAATTGAGATAGCCCATAAAAACGCCCAATTTTGCCCACCCTGTACTTTATTTTCAGTGGGATTTCTACAGGATGTTCTTTTCTTTTAGAATAAAAAATATTGAAACATTTTAATGTTTTTTTTTATTTTACCTTTATTGTGTTTTTAAAAGACATAACTAAGGTCATAATTTGTACCAGTGGCGGAGCTAGGCGCAGGCGAAGTGGGCCCTCGCACTTAAAGGGAAGTAATTGAGATAGCCCATAAAAACGCCCAATTTTGCCCACCCTGTACTTTATTTTCAGTGGGATTTCTACAGGATGTTCTTTTCTTTTAGAATAAAAATATTGAAACATTTTAATGTTTTTTTTTATTTTACCTTTATTGTGTTTTTAAAAGACATAACTAAGGTCATAATTTGTACCAGTGGCGGAGCTAGGCGCAGGCGAAGCGGGCCCTCGCACTTACAGGGAAGTAATTGAGATAGCCCATAAAAACGCCCAATTTTGCCCACCCTGTACTTTATTTTCAGTGGGATTTCTACAGGATGTTCTTTTCTTTTAGAATAAAAAATATTGAAACATTTTAATGTTTTTTTTTATTTTACCTTTATTGTGTTTTTAAAAGACATAACTAAGGTCATAATTTGTACCAGTGGCGGAGCTAGGCGCAGGCGAAGTGGGCCCTCGCACTTAAAGGGAAGTAATTGAGATAGCCCATAAAAACGCCCAATTTTGCCCACCCTGTACTTTATTTTCAGTGGGATTTCTACAGGATGTTCTTTTCTTTTAGAATAAAAAATATTGAAACATTTTAATGTTTTTTTTTTATTTTACCTTTATTGTGTTTTTAAAAGACATAACTAAGGTCATAATTTGTACCAGTGGCGGAGCTAGGCGCAGGCGAAGTGGGCCCTCGCACTTAAAGGGAAGTAATTGAGATAGCCCATAAAAACGCCCAATTTTGCCCACCCTGTACTTTATTTTCAGTGGGATTTCTACAGGATGTTCTTTTCTTTTAGAATAAAAAATATTGAAACATTTTAATGTTTTTTTTTTATTTTACCTTTATTGTGTTTTTAAAAGACATAACTAAGGTCATAATTTGTACCAGTGGCGGAGCTAGGCGCAGGCGAAGTGGGCCCTCGCACTTAAAGGGAAGTAATTGAGATAGCCCATAAAAACGCCCAATTTTGCCCACCCTGTACTTTATTTTCAGTGGGATTTCTACAGGATGTTCTTTTCTTTTAGAATAAAAAATATTGAAACATTTTAATGTTTTTTTTTTATTTTACCTTTATTGTGTTTTTAAAAGACATAACTAAGGTCATAATTTGTACCAGTTGCGTAGCTAGTCGCAGGCGAAGTGGGCTCTCGCACTTAAAGGGAAGTAATTGAGATAGCCCATAAAAACGCCCAATTTTGCCCACCCTGTACTTTATTTTCAGTGGGATTTCTACAGGATGTTCTTTTCTTTTAGAATAAAAATATTGAATCATTTTAATGTTTTTTTATTTTACCTTTATTGTGTTTTTAAAAGACATAACTAAGGTCATAATTTGTACCAGTTGCGTAGCTAGGCGCAGGCGAAGTGGGCCCTCGCACTTAAAGATTCGCTTCTATTCTATTTCTGTTTTTTTTTCTTGGTTTTGGTCCCTTCAGGTCCAATCCACCACTCTCCCCTTCCGGACTATGCTTTCCAGGGCTTCGTCAGCGGAAAATCTGGTTAATCGAGCTCGTAGCTCCCAGAAATTCCAAAAGAAAACAAATAATTCAACAATCGATGCAATGCATAAATGTCTAAAATCTGCTACTGGTGTTACGTATAACCTTCACTTTCACTACTGACAGTTCCCATGGCACGCCCATCTATTTCCCACCATTTTGGGAAATACCTCCTGTTCATCACCAAACAGGATACCATCAGCTTATAGGAATCTTCGCTCACAGCGCTTAGATCCAGAAGAAAGATGCCGTCAATTTAGCGTGAATCTTTCCTTGATCCCCGAAGGTAAAAAACGTTCGTACGACACCCTCTAGCCGCCACTCCGGGAAGAACTTTGTAGTCCTCTACGCACGTCCGCACTGTCCGGAGGTCAAACAAAGACTCCAAAAGATTCGCTTATTAAAATTTTTTGAAGCTTGGCACAGGGGCTTGTCATATTAGTTTATTATTAAAAATATATTTAGGGTGTCAGCACTTTTTTTTTTTGGCAATAGGCTTGTCAATACCTTAAAAATCATTTTAAAAAAGCCCGACTTTTGCGCTGCGGTTGAAAAAACAATAAAAATAAAAATTAAAAATTTCGAAATGTGGGTTACTAGGAATAATATCCTAAACACTTATTTTAAAAAGATGTTTGGTCATTTAATTTTAAGTAGATGTGCCAAATTCAGCCCAACCCTTTCAATTGAAAAATATAATTTAATCACTATTATAGGTGTTCAAAGAAATAACCTTCCGCCTCAATGCATTTTTCTTGCTTTGCTTTGTATTTTTAATACAGCTCGATTAATTGTTCCCGCAGGAATGGCCAGCAACTTCCCTTATCAAATTTTGACGTAGTACTTAAAGGTCGTGAGGGTGCATTTTTAAATAAACGGTTCTTAAGATATCCCCAAAGGGAAATAATCTAGGGGACTAAGATCTGGGCTCCTAGCGGGCCATCTTGCAAAACCATTTATTAAGAAATATATGGTAAAGGAATTGAGCTACTTCCCTTCCATTGTGGGCAGGAGCTCCGTCTTGCAGCCACCATATTTCTTGAAATACTGCCAATGGTTGATTATCTAGGGCGTCTAAGACATCATTCCTAATCAAATTTAGAATATCGTTCGGAAGTTAAGGTCCCTTCGTAAACGAAAGGTCTAATAATTTTGTTCCTCCACATACCAATCCATACATTAAATGAAGTTCTCCCTTGAATTCGTACCTGCTGGTTAGTTTCTCTTAATAAAGTAATTTCCGCTGTTAGATATCAATGAGTTGCAATAAAACATTATGAATATGTAATAAGTTTATTCTTTTTTTTACCTTTTTACCTAAAAATGTAGTTCAGGGCCGTATTATGGTTAAATAAATATGCAATATTCTGGTGATGGAATTATCTGTACGAAACGTCAGCAAATATCAAAGTGGCGATATATAGTGTTTTAAGAATGATGAAAGGATTTAATCAAAATTGAAAAAATATCAGGTCCGTATTTAAAAAAATTAAGTTGATGATGGTCGCCAGAAGCCGAAACGTCAGATTTAATATTTAATCACACTGAATTATAGAGCAGAAAAAGTGGCCATGAAAACATGTTTTTCATTTTGAGTTATCTTAACAAATATAGCCAGGAAACAATAGAAACCAAAATTGAAAATTCCGGTTTTTTCAAATGATCCTCGGAAGTACTCGGAATTTTTTAAACGCAAAACGGCATTTTATTGAGCATCAAATTGCGCAACTTTGCCTTCATTTAACCGATCCTGCATCTCTTACGGTTTCCGAAATCCCAATGATGAGCGTCGAATTCGAGCAACTCTGTACTTGGCGGCATCGCTTTCGGAATGAAATAAATATGGGTCTAACTATACCTTAAGCACAAGAATAAATAATATATTTATTCTTGTGCCTTAAGCGTTTTCTTAGCTTTTTCTATTCATCTCACTAAGTGTTACCAATTCGTTATGTAATACTAATCTCCTTCAAATATTCTTCAAGGACTTTTTTTAATGAAGTGTATGTCAAATAAAATCTTATTAATAAATTTTTATAATATATTAAATACTTCCCTATTTATTTATTCTATGATTATTGCTGAATAGCCATATTGGGTAACATGGTATGCCAGTTCAAATACCTCGCCTTGTTTTGTTGTAACAATTAATACATTTATTATCGATTTATTTCACTGGATTAACCCGATAGCCCAGATATCGTGTGTATGCAAAAAGGAAGCACTTCCGTTTTTATGTGTAATAGTTTTATTTTAGCTTATATTGAACAGTTATTTAAATTGTAAAATATTTTATTTTAATATAAAGTAAAGTTTGTTTGCTTAAAACGGTTTAGCATATACTACAATAAAATTATTCAGTGTACTATTGGTTTCCACTTTTGATTAAAGTTTTGTAGATCTATGTTTCGAACATTGGAACTCTTAAAAATGGGCATGTCCAGTTACAAATATTTTATAAACAACTCAAATTAATTTTTTTTTAATTATAACTCTTTATAGGCCTAAAAATACAGGGTGGTCCACCATATCCGACACGGTCTGTAGCTGGATAACCATGGGGTTATTAAAAAAGTAAATACTGAAACATATACAGGTCGGATAAGGCCATAGTATAAAATTATTTTACTCTATACAGGATGTCTCAAAAAAGTGTGACGTATCAAAGTTATATTTTTTAAAATGGAACACCCTATATTTTATGACGGTTTTAGATTTTTCATAAAAAAATAATGGATGTTTGTTAATAGTATCAAGTGTCTAATTTTATTCGTTTTTGTGATATTTGATATTTTTTCAAAATGCAGGTGTGCAATTAAATTAATTTTATTTTAACAATATAAACTCCTTAAACTTTCAAATTTGTTACAAGATTAGGAAAAGTCTGCCTTATCATACGTAGGTCATATAGAGATCATAGATTGTACAGGAGATCAAAAATAATTTTAATTTTTTAGAAAGTCAAATTACAATATCTCTCTTATTTTAAATGGAACACCCTGTATTTTTTACACCACATGATGACAAACCAAATGCTCTTTCCGATGGTGTATAGGTTGCCCATACCTATCTTTTATACTTTTTAGGTAAATTCCGTTTTAACATATTTTTATTCCAAATGTCTATTTAAATGTAAGTAAGGCTGTGATATAACTATGCCTATTTACTAAGCCGTTATTGCAGAATGTAAATTTGTTGGAAAAAGCACAAAATTAAAAGATTTTGTGTTATCCGCCACTATTTTTAAATATTCATAGAAAAAAAATCATTAGTTGCTTATAATGCTACTTCCAATAACACTTATTTCAGCTGAATGTGGTAATGATAAAACTTGTGTTTTTAAAGAATCCTAATAACGCCTCTGGTCAGTTATGACGACATTCTGTGACCTATAACTCGTTTCTTCCATTATCCATAATCACTGTGTCAAATTTTTTAAAGCAACTATTAAGGTTATCAGATTGTTTCTCCTGGAATATTTTTCAGGATTAACTCTTAGACTAAAGTAAACCATTTTTTTCACATCCTACCAGTATTATATCATCTTGTTGTTGTAGAAGAAGGGTTTTTATTTAAAATCATTGAAATTTCTTTTAAACTGACTAAAACACTAGTAATCAATAAATGGTCGTTGTTATTTTCTTTAAGAAAATATTAATGGCTGCTATGTCATTGCCAACTTTAATTTAAATAAACATTTGGACTAAAATTTGTAAAAACAGATTTTACCAAAAAAGCACAAAAGATAGGTATAGGCAACCTATACACCATTTGAAAGAGTATTTTATTTGTCATCATGTGACGTAAAAAATACAGGGTGTTCCATTTAAAATAAGAGAGATATGGCTATTTGATTTTCTGAAAAATTGAAATTATTTTTTGATCACCCTGTACAATATTTGATCTTGATTTGACCTACGTATGATATGGCAGACTTTTTCTAATCTTGTTACACATTTTAAAGTTTAAAGTGTTAAAAGTGTTAAAGTAAATTCAATTTAATTTTACCTCTGCATTTTTCCAAAAATCAAATATCACAAAAACGAATAAAATTAGACACTTAGTACTATAAACAAACTTGAGTTATTTTTAAAGTAGAATCTAAAACCGTTCATAAAATATAGGGTGTTCCATTTAAAAAAATATAACTTTGATACGTCACACTTTTTTGAGACACCCTTAATTTGTTGCTGACTCTTTACACCATGACAAATAATTTTGTTAGCAGCAACAATTTATCTTTAAACCTAAAATAGTGTTTTCTTTTTTTTTTTTTACAGGCTAAAACCATTAGATATAGAATTTATGAAACAGTTACACAACAAAGTAAACATAGTTCCTGTGATTGCCAAAGCCGATGTTTTAACCAAGAAGGAAATGCAAAAATTAAAAAGGAAAGTGCTGGACGAAATATCCGAAAATGGAATTAGGATTTTCTCGCTACCCGAATGCGATTCTGACGAAGACGAGGAATACAAGGAACAGGTAAGCTTTTCATACAGGGTGTTTACTGTGGCTTAGGTCCACAGCTCCAATAAAATAACTACCTTCTATCTAACCTATGCGGTAGTGTTTAGTAACTTTATTTTTTTACCTAGTGGGCAATTAAACTACAGTCGTACCGCTATAACTTGAAATTCAAGAGACCGCCAATTTACTTCGAGTTAAAGAGATTTTGAGTTAAAGAATAAAGGCATAATGATAAATAAACATATATTTTAAAATCTAATAAATTATCTTTTTTTTCGGAACCTATAATAGATACAAAAAATTGTATATGACAAAACATGTAGACAATAAAATTGTCTTTCTAAAAGGTTATGTAATAAAATTACAAAGCTTGAATATTTACCAAGATATAAACGGAAAATGTCATTTTGACCAAAATTTTTGCTTCAAAATGAGATTTAAAAAAAAACTTATTTACGCCATTTTTGACACTTTTTTATTAAAAATTAATAAAGCTAACCAATTTAACCTAAAAACACTCAAAATGTGCAAAGATATTCGTAAATTTATATTTTTTTAAATTTTTAAGTTGTTTTTTAATTTTTTTAGGTGTTGGAAAAATCCTTAAAATCGATTTTTTGCCAATATCTCGCTTTAGGTTTAAATAAAAATAATATAAAACTTAAAAGATAGACCTATTAAAAATATATCTTTTTTGTCATATATTTTTATCTCTTTTGGGTTTTGAGATATTTACGATTATAGTTTTTATAAAATTTTATTTTTTTTCGGAACCGATAATAGATACAAAAAAATGTATAAAACAAAAAATGTAAAAAATAAAATTTTCTTTCTAAAGGGTTATGTAATAAAACTACCAAGCTTTAACATTTACGGAGATATAAACAAAAATGTCATTTGACCAAAATTTTCGCTTCAAAATAATATTTTTTTTTAATTTTTATTTACGTAATTTTTTACACTTTTTTTATTACAAATTAATATAATATTTTGTAATAACTTCAATAGAACATGCTTAAATAAAAAGAAATGTCGAAAATTTTGTTGAATGTTGCTTTTATAGGTACGTCAGTTGAAACAGGCTGTTCCATTTGCTGTATGTGGTGCCAATACTTTGTTGGAAGTAAAAGGTCGTAAGGTATGTTTAATTTTTTTTTGTCTTACTACATTGCTTAGGTTTGTTTTATTTGCTAGGAAAATTCTACAGAGCAGAGTACAAGCTGTTTTGTTACCTAAAATGTGTTTGTAGCTAAAACAACATTTTCAATATAACTCTAATTTATAAAAACAAACTTCTTACACCGGAGCGGCAAATAAGTCGAGCCGGGCTATGTTTAAATATATTAATTTATTTATATTGAATATGTAATTTTGCCGGTGTGTGTAAAAACGAACTTACTCTATCATATTTTCATAGGTGCGTGGCAGACTGTATCCTTGGGGTGTCGTAGAAGTAGAAAATCCCGAACACTGTGATTTTATCAAACTCAGAACGATGCTTATAACGCATATGCAAGACCTGCAAGATATCACTCAGAGGGAACATTACGAAAATTATAGAAGCGAGAGATTGGCCAAGGGAGTCTCCGCCGCCACCAAAGAGAAATACGTGAGTAAATTTTTGGTGTAGTTGTACAGTTTGTCCCACCCCAGGATATAAAGACCAGTTTCTTTTTGTTACAGAATAATCGATGAAAAATCGGGAGAAAAGGACAAAATTTTACAAGAAAAAGAAGCCGAATTAAAGAGAATGCAAGAAATGATCATGCAGTTGCAAGCGAAAATGCAACAGCAACAATAAGTGCTGTGAGGAACGCCCGAAAGACTTTTGTAAGATAAAAATAAGTGCTGTCCAGTCTGTTCATTTTTTGAAGAGTTAAATTGAAAAATAGTTTTCTCGAATTTTAAAAATAATCTGTTTTAAATCAAGAAGTTTGAAACGCCTTTGAACTTTAATCAAGAAATGAATAGATCTACTCTTATCTAAAGCATGCTATCGACATATCTAATTTGATGCCTATACTTGAATATTTTATTTTGCTCAGATCTTATATATTTTATAATTACTATGTCTATTCTTAGTGCCTGTTAAGTTGGCTCCTGACATCTGTATTATTCAATTTTCTGGATAAAGGCATTAGTTCCTGGGCAGTAATGAAATTCACTTAATAATAAAAACACTTTTAAAACGTCTCTTTACCACGAATATTCCCACGATCATATTATGGAAGCGGCGCGTTAACCCAGCCTGTCAATGTCAAATGTTTCGGGTGTCGGGCTGGGCGATCGCATCACTTTTTTGTCGAACAAGTTTACACACAATGTTTTGCATGCAATTTTTAAACATTGTGCCAAAATTCTAATGATTATAGTTACGAAATCCGATACCCAAAACATATCAATGGGCCTTACGCAGTGGCGGCTATTCAGGTGTAGTAAGTGCAGTGCCACTTCACCAAAAATAAATAATAAAACATAAAAAAACATATTACTATTATTCAATTCATTTTTCTCATTTCTATTTCTTATTTGTAAAATTCGCCATAGAAAATCTAGCAGATAAATTTACCGCTGACGCGAGTCGCTTTCCTCCGCTTTCGGCAGCGCGACATCACAATCCGCGATCAGCAAGTGTATTGCAAATATAAAACGGACCGAAGTATACACCTCATGCGGAGTTTTGTTTACGCTTTGACGCTCCGTGGCCATGACAACGCTATACTTGCCGGTGGCCAGAATCGCGTCACTTTTTTGTCAAACAAGTTTACCACAATGTTTTGCATGCAATTTTTAAACATTGTGCCAAAAATCCTAATGATTATAGTTACGAAATCCGCCCAATCCGATACCCAAAACATGTCAATGGACCACTTTACCAAAAATAAATAATAAAACATAAAAAGAACCTATTACTATTATTCAATTCATTTTTCTCATTTCTATTCCTTATTTGTAAAATTCGCCATAAAAAATCTAGCCGATAAATTAACCGCTGGCGCGAGTCGCTTTCCTCCGCTTTCGGCAACGCGACATCACAATCCGCGATCAGCAAGTGTATTGCAAATATAAAACGGACCGAAGTATACACTTCATGCGGGGTTTTGTTTACGCTTTGACGCTCTGTTGTCATGACAACGCTATACTTGCCGGCGGCCAGAGATCGCGGGTGGGAATATCAGGTGTATTGCTTGGTAAATCGCTAGCCTTAGCGCCTTTACACACTGACTGTTTTAGAGACTATAAAATAAATATTATCCTTTAGGTGGAGTGCACTTTTCCGCGCTGTATTTTTTAGTGCTCGGGATTTTAATTATTAATTCTGGTTAGTGGAACGGAGTTTTTCTTGTCTTAAGCGTTTAAAAACTTTCTTAAGAAACACTATATCCCAAGATAGACTTTCATCTTCTACAGGAACTGATAAAAACTCAACCATTTTATGAAGATATAATTAATAAATTTACTGCATTAAAAGATAGAAGGATTGATTTGGTGTATAAATTTTAGGTTAGTTTAGATATTATGACTTTTTACTTAGACTTTTGATAGTTGAGTATTATTAATTTTGCTAAAATGGTGAAGGCGTTTTTTCCCTTCCTGCACTACACCTGTTTTTAAACCCGCCAGCCGCCACTGGCCTTACGGTTTCGTGACTGTAACACTTACGATTTTACATTGTGGTAAACTTGTTTAACAAAAAAGTGACGCGTTTGCCCAGTCCGACACCCCAAAACATTTGACATTGACAGGCTGGGTTAAAGCGCCGTTTCCATATATGGGGTATGAATATTCGTGGCAGACTCGTCAAAAAGGTTTTAAAGGTGTTATCATCATGAAGTGAATTTCATTACTGGCCGAGGGCCTATAATTATGATGATTGGTCTGTCTAATATTTCCTAACTGAATAAAATTTATTTTTAAATACCTATTTCATTCTTTTGTCAGGAGATATGTAGGTACTTTAGTCATAATATAAACCTATTTTTTTACCTTATAGAGATATATATTTAGTTATTTAAGGCCATATTAGAGCTAATTTTAAAATTGTAGTTTCCTTGTATTAAGTATTCAAAAAGACTTGTTTCGTGATATATATTTCGAATTAAAATGATCTTATTCTTTTGGAAAATGTTTTTTTATTTTATAGTCCTTCTCACAGTGGTATTAAGAGAAGTAAAAGAGTGCTGACGCTTTAAACTGTTTCCGCAACACTCGTTTGACACTGGCAACAGCGCACAAAACAGAAAACTTAGGATAAACCAAAGTCGGTCTATATAGGGTCGCACATTCGGCCATATTGCTTTGACGTGTTATGACGTCACATCTCCCATTTTTCGGCCATGTTGTTCCAGTGCCGGAGATATACAGTTTATTGTATTAGTAGAACAACCGTTTACACAACAGTTTAACTATCTATCTATCAATCTATCTATCTGGCTGCCTATGTAACGGAATCTTTGAGCCTAATTTTAACCAACTTCCAGCTATTCGATTTCTTTGAAACTTTGCACACGTATTAAGGAACCATGACAATGCAATAATCTGCAAACAGTATCCCGTTATCTTGTTTTGGATCGCCAGGAAAAAAAATTCCATTATATTATAAAAACAACACCTAGGTTGCCATCTGTTGGCAACATTTCAAACTTTGCTATTAAATGAAGAAGAAATTTTTGAGTGGGTTGCAATATGTTGGCAACGGTCCAAACATTGCCTGGATTGCCATCTGTTGGCAAAATTTCAAACTTTGCTACTTAATGAAGAAGAAATTTTTTAGTGAGTTGCAATCTGTTGGAAAAATTTTAAAATTTGCTACTCTTGTTCATTAAAAAAATTTTTCGCCATTTTGTCAAAGAGTAGCAAAAAATAAAAATGAAAAATAATTAATAGTTTAAAAAAACTAAAAAAACACGCTTTTATATGCAACCGAACTAAAAATTAGAAAATAATTTTTCATTAAAAAAAATATTGTCATTTCATAGTAAAAAGCGTGGGGTGATAAATATATTAAATGTTATAATTATTATATTTGCAAATATCTATGATGGAAAAGTTATGAAAAAATAGTAAAATGCACCCCACGCTTTTTACTATGAAATGACAATATTTTTTTAATGAAAAAATTATTTTCTAATTTTTAGTTCGGTTGCATATAAAGACGCGTGTTTTTAGTTTTTTAAACAGTAGTTGAGTATTAAGTTGTAAATTCTTTTACTTTAAATAAAAACATTGGAATTATATCTTTCAACAAATATCACTTCCGAAATCAATGCAAAATGAAATGCGCAAATTCTAGACGCCACTGGATTGATCATCAGCTTTGATTTTACCCAGTCTTGCCTACTTTTCTCCGTGGAGTGCCCTTCCTTGCGTCCCCGACCTCGAACCGCCTAAAAGTTGAGGATGTGTCGCAACCTTATAAATATAAACTAACCTTGGGATAAACCAAAGTTATTTTATCTGTAATAATCATTCATAACCTACATTTAGATCCGCAGTGGCAAAAAGCATTTTTCGTATTTTTACGCCCTCGTGCAGAAAACAAATGGACGGGTGGACGAACATGCGCACTTAAAAGCCGTGGCAAAATACAAACACCGGCCACCCCGTACCCTCCGTCCGCGGTCTAACCGTGACGCTTATTAGCTACCGTACCCCGAACAGAAAACCAGGACGAGGTCGACAAATTCTTTCCGATAATGCGGATAGTCTGTTTGGCGCCAGGCGCGTTCACCCTCAATTTGCTTGCGCACAAACACGTTTTTTCGCCCATGAAATGTAACCTTTGTTTCGCGCAGGTAATTACATTGGCAATCCATCGAGATCAGTAATACTAATATATAAAGAGGTAAACTTTGTAACTTTGTGGGTTTGTGGGTTTGTTTATAGCCGCTAATCTTCGGAAGTTACTGAACCGATCATAAAAATTCTTTCACAATCAGAAAGCTATACTATTCAGGAGTGTTATGGGCTATATTTTACTGTGATTAAACAAAAAGTTTAGATATCGAGGCCCAACGAAGTGGGCACAGGTTCGGCTGTCTTGGATAAACTATAACTACAGCTCGATATTGACGTTACTATTCTCAACTGATTTTAATGCGTTTTTTTTATTAATAGATAGAGTGATTCAAGAGAAGGTTGTTCAAAAAAACATATACAGAGTGTTTAAAAAATGGTTTACATTTAATATTTAATATTGACGTTACTATTCTCAAATGGATTTTGATGCGTTCTTTTTTAATAGATACACTGATTCAAGAGGCAGGTTTATATGTATAATGATATCCAAAATATATACAGAGTGTTTGAAAAAATAGTTTACATTTAAAATTGGATATGACGTTGTTATTGCAATTGAAAAAAAAGTTATTGGAATTGTGCACAGGTATCTATGGTTTATATAAAAAATATATAATTGCCACACAGGGTGGGTCAAAAGATATTACATTAAAAAACCCTAAAAACTAAAATGCATTCTAACTATGTTATTATAGCATCTAAAGGTTTATAAAATTGCTTAAATTTAACGATTTGCAAAATAATTATTAGTATAATAAAATATTATATAGGCAGTACCAAAAATTTATATTAGGTTTCTTATCACTATTGAACGAATTTTGATGCGGTTTTTATATAGATAGAATGATTTAAGGGGAAGGTTTATATGTATGGAGGTAGAATTAATATCGGTAAAATTTCGCCGCCATATTAGAGGCCATTTTTTTGATGCCAATGCGTGGAAAGCAGACGGTCTAAAGCGAATAGAACACGAACAGGTAGAGATTGGACAAAAATGCCTTCATGTAAACATTTGTTGATAATTAAATTTATGCGTCAATTTCGCATTGGCCAAGCCGTAAAAAATACATTAAGATTGTGTTTGGTAAATTATCTTTTGTTGCATATAAGAATAAATAAAAATAAAACGATTGGATATAAAAATTCAACATTATTTATTGAGTAAAAATTACATAGAATATATGAAACAAAGAACATAATTATTTAAATGGGAAGTATCACAAAAAAGGGATTGAATATGCCAATGAGTTAACAAAAACATTTTGGTAATAAAATTCAGAGATGCATATAAAATACCCATGCAAGTAAAAGAATTATGGCTAGATTTAACTGAAATTTATTTTAAATAAGACCTTTATATTGAAATTTTAAGAGATCGTACTCTTGTTCTCTACAGAGTTATTCAACAGAGACTGAACAGAAGCACCATACTTGTGGCTTTTTTATATTAAAAAAATGTGAAATAGCAATGTTGTGTCGAATCTTGAAGAATACTTACAGACAAAATGCAAAAAATAAAGTCTCCCTTTTTATTTATAAGTAAAACCACAAATATGACTATGTTTAGTACTTGTTGGTTCACCCTGTAGGTCATATTGCATTGGTATATACTTTAAATCATTTAAATTAGTGAAAAAAGGGGAAAATGCAAAAATAATTAAGCTCAAATATACATACTTTAGTTTCGGATGTTTTTAACAAAATAAAACTTGATAGTAACAAATTTTGCATTTTAACACTAGCTAAATAAAAGGTACACACACACTACCGTTCAAAGGCAAAAGGGTCTAATAGCAAAAATAGAGTTTGGAGAAATCGACATTTTCTGTTTATCCATTTTAATAAGAGACTGTTTTGACAACGTACTAACTTTAAACCCACCCCAAAAACACTGTTTAAATATCAGAATGTAAAACTCTCGCTGCACAGTAAAACAATGTAAAACCTAACTTTACGAAACCCACCCCCAACTCTGCCCTAGAAACACCGTTTAAATATCAAAATGTAAAACTCTTTTTGCACATTAATACAATGAAACATGAAATCACCAATTTTGCGAATAGACTCTTCTGCCTTTGCACAGTAGCACAGTCGTTTTAAAAATACAATTACAATCCCAGAAAAAATAAACCAGTGGCAACAGTGGAATGCATTCATCAGGTCTGCCACTTTCAGCGCGTTCAGCGTTGCTGAATGTGCCCATTGTACGTTCCTTAAATTTAACAAGCTGTGGCTAAAAACAACATAGAATAAAACTATGCTTAACGTACATATAAGGTGGTAAATATTATTATATCACAGATGAATAAACTAATATTATTAAAACATTATCAATACAAAATTGAGCTAACTACTTAAATTAGGTACTGAATAAATTTACTAAGGGAATATAAAACTATCAGTAAAGGTATGACATGTTTGGATGATATGTTGGTCCCGGTGCCGCAGAGTTTTATCTCGCTCTCCTGAAACAGAAAACGTCAGATGTATAAAAAGCTATAAGCATATAAAATTAAGCGAACTGGCAACGTTGCAGTTACAATTTAGCGCCCTCTTTGAAAACTATTTACTGGATGAATGCAATAAAAAATTGAAAAAAGTCAGTCTACAACTCATCATGGCTTTCGTTAATAATTTTGCAGTTAAGGAAATAGTAAAAAGTCGGTTTTGTTGAATCTGCAGTTCAAGTCTAAATAACCAATAACTTAGGTTTCGTGGTTTTATATAAAATTACTCGGAACGCTGACTATTAACCATTCTTTGTTTTATTTAAATTGTTAGACAATGATGCCTAATATTTTTCTAGGTAATTTTCTAGAAACCTGCGGCAACTCCGATTTTGATGAATTTTGGTATAAGGGGGTTTTTGGGGCACTGATCACGAATCTGAAAGATTTTTTTTAACGGAAACGTTTTGTTTTTGAGATATCCATCATCAAAATATATTGAAACCAATCCTATTTTCAATATATTTCTCCTTATTTTTGCTCACAATTCTTGATTTTAAGCTAAAATAGCATACAATATTTGATTTTTACCTTTTAAAACCCCGTTTTTCTATGTATTTTACACCTTTTATTAATGAAGTTATGAAAGTTCGCTTTAAAAATGCGGCAACCATGTTTACACTATATATTCACGGTGACGTCATGGCTTGCTGCGACTGATTCGTGATCAGCACCCCAAAAAACCCCGTATACCAAGTTTCGTCAAAATCGGAGTTGCCGCAGGTTTCTAGAAAATTACCTTTTTCTAAAGTTAAATGTCTTGTTTTCAAACATGCTTGTTTCTAGCCGGGACACAAACCAAATCGGGTAATTTCTGTAAATATTTTTTGCCATTTATGATCTAGATACCTACCCATTTTTATCAGCTGATTCACCGTGTCGCTTAATTGATGATTTTAACTACCGATGGGGGCGCTGCTAAACGTAAGCAAAGTCGAAAGAAGTGGGTAATAGGCAGGTAGCTAGCTTTAATCCTGTTACGGATCTCGGGTATTGAAACGGTTTAAAATACTGTTCGAGTTTTAATACAGCCGTGAATTTGTATAGATTTATACGTATTAAGTGTGTTAAAACTCGATTTGTGAGTTTGCGTAATGCCCTTGATGGTTTAACAGACTTTTTGTTAGTGGTCATTAGTGAAGAAAGCGCTATGTAAAACTTTCTTAGGAATGAGTGAAGAACTGTTTTTGACGGTAAGCTCAGTATTTTCATACCTCAATTATTGCACTCCCGATAGTAGGTGCAAAGTGGAAGGAGAAGAAATCATATTATTTTGATTATACACACGTATTTTTTTTAGATGTTAATGGCTCTTCTGATACCATAATAAACGTTTAAATATAGGTGAAAAGAAAGACTTTTTGATAAAAATGATAGCTAAACATACAGCTATTCACGCACAAGGCTCAAAAACGCGCGTTAAACATAACAAAGTAAATAAATAATATTATATTTATATCCATTTCAATGGTTAAACATGTCCGATCACCTGTTTTCTTAGGTTGCGCCGTTGACCACCAGAGATTTCATTGATCTTAGAAATTGCCAATATAAATCTCCAATTGCATTTTTTTTAAATAATAATTGCTCTGTATGATATTTCTTTACTATTCTGATTTAACTGATGAATACTTTTTTAAAGTAGCTACAAACTTTTTACTGAAATGGTTACTTGGTTACTTACATTGGCACTTCTGTTAATACAACTCATATACAGTCGTCTTGGAAAACTCTCTTGATTCATATAACAAGCCAGAGTCATATTGTAATCAATTTGTTGAGGATCAGGTATAGGGGGTACTTGTCCTTTTGCTCTTGGCACAAATTGTTGATGACGAGGAGGATCATGTTGCTGCCAGTGACGCGTTGTACTAAGAATGGTCTACAAAAATTAAAAGAAATTTTATAAGTATATCACCAACGATTCATTGATATCACTTAATATTTTAACAAGTTTATTTAAAATTTCGCCAGATTCTGTTGAAGTTACATTACGTTTTGCTATAATGAAAACATGGATTTGAAACTCCCAAACCAAACCGCCGCCTCGTTGTGTTTATGACAATATATAATATTAATTAGTTTCTTACCTTGAACAATTTCCCATGGTTTTATTGTAACCACTATTAGAGACATTTCTATCGGTATAATGAACCAAATTGTACAAAAATAATTCATTGTCGCATGGTTCCGGCTTGGTTTTCTGCATGGTGGCGCTCTCATCGAAAGCTTTGTCGCTCAGTTGTTCATGGCCTAAAATCAACATATTTTAAACTGGATCGTCATTTTTTTTAGATAAGTGTTTGTTTTTATAAATTTGTGCCATTTTTTTAAAACAAAACTTTTTTTTAATTGTAGAATTAGTTCAAAATTGCACTTACAAAAGTCGCTGCAAGATTAAAACTTATGTTCGCAACTCTGCACAGATACTACTTACTCTCATTTTCATAATCATGATCTTTCGGTTCACTTTCCTCATGATCAGACACTATGATATGATCTTGCTGATCAACGCTGCCATCTTCGAATTGATCTGTAGACTGTTGATACAGCGCCGGATCGTACAGATTCCCGGTAGCTGCTTCAGCAAAAAGAGTGAGAGCTGATACAGCCCATTCCAGAATGGCTGTTAGGTAGAAATAAGGCTGAAAATTTAAAAGAAATTTTGAGTATCTTCTTTAAATTTTAGGGATCACACTGTATGTGTAATTCTTAATAAAAAGGCACCAAAAAGTTAGGGTCGGGCCACACATATAACCGCAACGAGCCCGTGACCGTGCGTGTCCTTGGTGAAATGTAGGGGATGCGGTGCAAAAAGTTTTATATTTAATCAAACTGCAGTAATATAAGTCAATTATACCACGGTTTAAATTAAAACAAAAAATAACAGTGTATTCGTAGGTTTTACTATTCACAAGGTGTAACAATAAAATTAATTTTACATATTTTAATACTTATTAAATCACTTTTTCTTGTATTGTTTGTTTACAACAACTAACCTTTAACCACTAACTTTTAATTTTTACACGTAATAAACTGAAAAAAATGGATTTGGACGTATGATTTCATTGGCTGGGCAAGTTTCAGACCGTACGAGATACGGTCGTGCTACGATGCGGATCTTGTGGGACATTGGTGAGGTTATGTGTGGCCAGACTATTACCTATACTACACTTTAAGTTAAAAAAATATATTTAAACAAATATTTTACGAATTAATTTGCCCCACTTTCCTCTATCACCGTGAATCCGGGCTCGGTGCGGTTATATGTGGCCCGACCTTTACTAGTAGGAATAACCGTTTTCGAGATACAAGGCCCGCACTTACCGACAACAACTTCGACGCAGAACTCCCAGTATCCTGCCCCTCGGGACACAATCCCTGATAGTCGAACATTCTGTGAACCTTATAGATTCCCTCGTCAATCAGTTGTCCCATAACGTCAGGCCGAATTTTGCCGAAGAAATAGCCGGTTTCTTGGAGGTTGTCGCTTATGATGACGTAACCGCTGTCGTCTAACATCAGGCAATGAAGTTCTTCGGAATCGCAGGTTTTCTTGCAAGCTTTTTGCATATCGCCGCACTAAAAACATGTATTTTACGTCAGGCACTGCACAAAAAAATGTAAATATCTAAAACAAATACTTTAAATGTGCACTTAAAGGTGATAGCTAGTCTTCATGAACATATTGAGCATTTGAGGACTTGTTTTAGCATTATAAGTAGTCGATTGCAAAGATTTTGCTGTCTGACCAATGAGGATAGAAAAAGAGAGAGATACAGTTGTCATACGCCAATTCATTGAAAAATGGTACGCACATGCTACTTGTGATATGTGATACGTTAAGGCACCAATCAGGCCTGTTAAATTTTCAATTTAATTTTGTTTAAAAACACAACATTGCTAGGAATTATAGATTTATATTTGGTTTATAGATAACAAATATCCATTACACATTTCCAATGTAATAATTTTGTTGTGTGGTTTAATATTATCTAGTCAATATTTTACGAACTTTAACCAATTCGGCTGTCAACTGAACACAACACTATTTTGCGGGATTTTGTGTCATGAGCACTGCACGAATTTTCACAATTTTTTTTTGTGCGCATGACATGAAATTCCAAAATGCGCCACTTTTTAAATTGGAGAGTGATTATCTCCCCTTTTCAATTCTCTTTGGGTCTAAGCAACATCTGTTTTGGACGTTCTTCAAATGAATTGTCTTCAAAACTACCTATAACGCCACATATCTATACACTAACTTATCTTTTTAATGTTCCACTATAGTAGATGCAGTCCTTATACACTAGTAGATAATAATTGTTAAAACGTTTCTTTTGGTGCTATACCTTTCAAAAATACGATTTT